>JAYJML010000088.1:9717-131100 GCA_035610835.1 Ophiura sarsii
ACATCTTGTTTATTAACCCTGAAAAAGCTAATTAAAAAAACCCTGCCACTTTGGGGGTTATGTTATTTTTTACGACCATCATTTTTTGCATAATTAAAATTAATCAAAACACCCCTATTCTACAAAATGGTTTCACCCACATTGAAAAGATGCATGTTTTAACATACATCTTACATCATTTTTGGAAAGGACAAGGTTGGTTGCTTCACTCTAGGAAAAAGGGGACTGTAATGCATGTTCTTCATACAGAAATATGACCTAATATTTAAGCTTTTTTAAAGTTGTGAAATGGGTAAAAATAGGGAAAATTTGGTAAATTCCTATATTGGCTGTTGCCATGGCAACCAAAGGTATATTGGTAATTTTTTAAACCAAATATATACATGTTGACCAAAGGTCTAAACATGTGCAAAATTTAAAGGAAATTGATATTTTAAAGTCTGATCTAAATTCCAATATCATATTTGGAATTCTTGTGAGATTTTTCAGAAAAAATAAACTTTTTATGAGGTAGAACAAGTAGTTATTGCGATGTGCTAATTCGAATCTCAGATGGTGTACACTATAAAAATATGGACATGCAAACGGGAAGGGTGGCGAGTTCAAAGCACATGGCCCTAACTGAATACTTACGCATACTTATCCGGGTACTCTCTTTTTTCATATTTTTTGTTGACCTTACAATATGAAAAGAATATACACCTATCAAAATATGTAAGTTCCCCCCTAGCATATACTAGAATATTTCCAAAAATAGTTGATGAATTTAAATAATTGTCAGCTAGAAAGATGCACCCAATTGTTAGGCACATTTTGATACCAAATTTGTTGGCCTTGAGACAATGCAACGATAAGAAATTGTGCCATTTACCAATTTTTATACAGAAAAAAAAGTGGCACTAAATCGCACCGGCTATGGCTAGAATGTCCATACATCAATAAGCAGATCATAATCAATAAGCAGATCATAATCTTGTTTGTTAAATTTATGGACAAAACCAGCCATAGCCAGTGAGATTTAGTGCCACTTTTTTTTCTGTATAAAAATTGGTAAATGGCACAATTTCTTATCGTTGCATTGTCTCAAGGCCAACAAATTTGGTATCAAAATGTGCCTAACAATTGGGTGCATCTTTCTAGCTGACAATTATTTAAATCCATCAAATATTTTTGGAAATATTCTAGTATATGCTAGGGGGGAACTTACATATTTTGATGGGTGTATTACTGTATTCACTGTCTGTTTCTATTCGTCATATCCCGGTCTTCCTGTTAAAAAAACCTTTTGAATTCGTTTTTTTTGCACTTTGTCGAAAAGGTGATATCTCCATGTCTTACGTAATGGTGTGTATCTTCAGTTTGATAAATCCAACATTCATGATCTAAATTTCTAATAAAAGGGTACATTAGGTCAATGATGATAAAAAACAACGGACCTAATCACATTCATTTTCTTGATGAAAATAAACGAAAGAACTTTAGGTAATGATGAATACTAATCATTTTGGGACAGACTTTGGGCAATGATAAGTACTAATCATTTTGGGACAGACTTTGGGCAATGATAAGTACTAATCATTCTGGGACAGACTTTGGGCAATGATGAATACTAATCATTTTGGGACAGACTTTGGGCAATGATGAGTACTAATAATTTTGGGACAGACTTTGGGCAATGATGAATACTAATCATTTTGGGACAGACTTTGGGCAATGATGAGTACTAATAATTTTGGGACAGACTTTGGGCAATGAGGAGTACTAATCATTTTGGGACAGACTTTGGGCAATGATGAATACTAATCATTTTGGGACAGACTTTGGGCAATGATGAGTACTAATCATTTTGGGACAGACTTTGGGCAATGATGAGTACTAATAATTTTGGGACAGACTTTGGGCAATGATGAATACTAATCATTTTGGGACAGACTTTGGGTATTGATGAATACTAATCATTTTGGGACAGACTTTGGGCAATGATGAGTACTAATCATTTTGGGACAGACTTTGGGCAATGATGAGTACTAATCATTTTGGGACAGACTTTGGGCAATGATGTGTACTAATCATTTTGGGACAGACTTTGGGTATTGATGAATACTAATCATTTTGGGACAGACTTTGGGCAATGATGAGTACTAATCATTTTGGGACAGACTTTGGGCAATGATGAGTACTAATCATTTTGGGACAGACTTTGGGCAATGATGAGTACTAATCATTTTGGGACAGACTTTGGGCAATGATGAGTACTAATCATTTTGGGACAGACTTTGGGCAATGATGAGTACTAATCATTTTGGGACAGACTTTGGGCAATGATGAATACTAATCATTTTGGGACAGACTTTGGGCAATGATGAGTACTAATCATTTTGGGACAGACTTTGGGCAATGATGAATACTAATCATTTTGGGACAGACTTTGGGCAATGATGAGTACTAATCATTTTGAGACAGACTTTGGGCAATGATGAATACTAATCATTTTGGGACAGACTTTGGGCAATGATGTGTACTAATCATTTTGGGACAGACTTTGGGCAATGATGAATACTAATCATTTTGGGACAGACTTTGGGCAATGATGAATACTAATCATTTTGGGACAGACTTTGGGCAATGATGAATACTAATCATTTGGGACAGACTTTGGGCAATGATGAATACTAATCATTTTGGGACAGACTTTGGGCAATGATGAGTACTAATAATTTTGGGACAGACTTTGGGCAATGATGAATACTAATCATTTTGGGACAGACTTTGGGCAATGATGAATACTAATCATTTTGGGACAGACTTTGGGCAATGATGAGTACTAATCATTTTGGGACAGACTTTGGGCAATGATGAGTACTAATCATTTTGGGACAGACTTTGGGCAATGATGAGTACTAATCATTTTGGGACAGACTTTGGGCAATGATGAGTACTAATCATTTTGGGACAGACTTTGGGCAATGATGAGTACTAATCATTTTGGGACAGACTTTGGGCAATGATAAATACTATTCATTTTGGGACAGACTTTGGGCAATGATGAATACTAATCATTTTGGGACAGACTTTGGGCAATGATAAATACTAATCATTTTGGGACAGACTTTGGGCAATGATGAGTACTAATCATTTTGGGACAGACTTTGGGCAATGATGAATACTAATCATTTTGGGACAGACTTTGGGCAATGATGAATACTAATCATTTTGGGACAGACTTTGGGCAATGATAAATACTAATCATTTTGGGACAGACTTTGGGCAATGATGAATACTAATCATTTTGGGACAGACTTTGGGCAATGATGAATACTAATCATTTTGGGACAGACTTTGGGCAATGATGAATACTAATCATTTTGGGACAGACTTTGGGCAATGATGAATACTAATCATTTTGGGACAGACTTTGGGCAATGATGAATACTATTCATTTTGAGACAGACTCTGGGCAATGATGAATACTAATCATTTTGGGACAGACTTTGGGCAATGATGAGTACTAATCATTTTGGGACAGACTTTGGGCAATGATGAATACTAATCATTTTGGGACAGACTTTGGGTATTGATGAATACTAATCATTTTGGGACAGACTTTGGGCAATAATGAGTACTAATCATTTTGGGACAGACTTTGGGCAATGATGAGTACTAATCATTTTGGGACAGACTTTGGGCAATGATGTGTACTAATCATTTTGGGACAGACTTTGGGTATTGATGAATACTAATCATTTTGGGACAGACTTTGGGCAATGATGAGTACTAATCATTTTGGGACAGACTTTGGGCAATGATGAGTACTAATCATTTTGGGACAGACTTTGGGCAATGATGAGTACTAATCATTTTGGGACAGACTTTGGGCAATGATGAGTACTAATCATTTTGGGACAGACTTTGGGCAATGATGAGTACTAATCATTTTGGGACAGACTTTGGGCAATGATGAATACTAATCATTTTGGGACAGACTTTGGGCAATGATGAGTACTAATCATTTTGGGACAGACTTTGGGCAATGATGAATACTAATCATTTTGGGACAGACTTTGGGCAATGATGAGTACTAATCATTTTGAGACAGACTTTGGGCAATGATGAATACTAATCATTTTGGGACAGACTTTGGGCAATGATGTGTACTAATCATTTTGGGACAGACTTTGGGCAATGATGAATACTAATCATTTTGGGACAGACTTTGGGCAATGATGAATACTAATCATTTTGGGACAGACTTTGGGCAATGATGAATACTAATCATTTGGGACAGACTTTGGGCAATGATGAATACTAATCATTTTGGGACAGACTTTGGGCAATGATGAGTACTAATCATTTTGAGACAGACTTTGGGCAATGATGAATACTAATCATTTTGGGACAGACTTTGGGCAATGATGTGTACTAATCATTTTGGGACAGACTTTGGGCAATGATGAATACTAATCATTTTGGGACAGACTTTGGGCAATGATGAATACTAATCATTTTGGGACAGACTTTGGGCAATGATGAATACTAATCATTTGGGACAGACTTTGGGCAATGATGAATACTAATCATTTTGGGACAGACTTTGGGCAATGATGTGTACTAATCATTTTGGGACAGACTTTGGGTATTGATGAATACTAATCATTTTGGGACAGACTTTGGGCAATGATGAGTACTAATCATTTTGGGACAGACTTTGGGCAATGATGAGTACTAATCATTTTGGGACAGACTTTGGGCAATGATGAGTACTAATCATTTTGGGACAGACTTTGGGCAATGATGAATACTAATCATTTTGGGACAGACTTTGGGCAATGATGAGTACTAATCATTTTGGGACAGACTTTGGGCAATGATGAGTACTAATCATTTTGGGACAGACTTTCGGCAATGATGAGTACTAATCATTTTGGGACAGACTTTGGGCAATGATGAATACTTATCATTTTGGGACAGACTTTGGGCAATGATGAATACTAATCATTTTGGGACAGACTTTGGGCAATGATAAATACTAATCATTTTGGGACAGACTTTGGGCAATGATGAATACTAATCATTTTGGGACAGACTTTGGGCAATGATGAATACTAATCATTTTGGGACAGACTTTGGGCAATGATGAATACTAATCATTTTGGGACAGACTTTGGGCAATGATGAATACTAATCATTTTGGGACAGACTTTGGGCAATGATGAATACTATTCATTTTGGGACAGACTTTGGGCAATGATGAATACTAATCATTTTGGGACAGACTTTGGGCAATGATGAGTACTAATCATTTTGGGACAGATATTGGGCAATGATGAGTACTAATCATTTTGGGACAGACTTTGGCAATGATGAGTACTAATCATTTTGGGACAGACTTTGGGCAATGATGTGTACTAATCATTTTGGGACAGACTTTGGCAATGATGAGTACTAATCATTCTGGGACAGACTTTGGGCAATGATGAGTACTAATCATTTTGGGAGACTTTGGGCAATGATGAGTACTAATCATTTTGGGACAGACTTTAGGCAATGATGTGTACTAAACATTTTGGGACAGACTTTGGGCAATGATGAGTACTAATCATTTTGGAACAGACTTTGGGCAATGATGAATACTAATCATTTTGGGACAGACTTTGGGCAATGATGAATACTAATAATTTTGGGACAGACTTTGGGCAATGATGAGTACTAATCATTTTG
This sequence comes from Ophiura sarsii, assembly GCA_035610835.1. NCBI lineage: Eukaryota > Metazoa > Echinodermata > Ophiuroidea > Amphilepidida > Ophiuridae > Ophiura > Ophiura sarsii. Next base: position 15,436 of record JAYJML010000088.1, read on the forward strand.
GGACAGACTTTGTGCAATGATGAGTACTAATCATTTTGGGACAGACTTTGGCAATGATGAGTACTTATCATTCTGGGACAGACTTTGGGCAATGATGAGTACTTATCATTTTGGGAGACTTTGGGCAATGATGAGTACTAATCATTTTGGGACAGACTTTAGGCAATGATGTGTACTAAACATTTTGGGACAGACTTTGGGCAATGATGAGTACTAATCATTTTGGAACAGACTTTGGGCAATGATGAATACTAATCATTTTGGGACAGACTTTGGGCAATGATGAATACTAATAATTTTGGGACAGACTTTGGGCAATGATGAGTACTAATAATTTTGGGACAGACTTTGGGCAATGATGAGTACTAATCATTTTGGGACAGACTTTGGGCAATGATGAGTACTAATCATTTTGGGACAGACTTTGGGCAATGATGAGTACTAATCATTTTGGGACAGTCTTTGGGCAATGATGAATACTAATCATTTTGGGACAGACTTTGGGCAATGATGAGTACTAATCATTTTGGGACAGACTTTGGGCAATGATGAATACTAATCATTTTGGGACAGACTTTGGGCAATGATAAATACTATTCATTTTGGGACAGACTTTGGGCAATGATGAATACTAATAATTTTGGGACAGACTTTGGGCAATGATAAATACTAATCATTTTGGGACAGACTTTGGGCAATGATGAGTACTAATCATTTTGGGACAGACTTTGGGCAATGATGAATACTAATAATTTTGGGACAGACTTTGGGCAATGATGAATACTAATCATTTTGGGACAGACTTTGGGCAATGATGAATACTAATCATTTTGGGACAGACTTTGGGCAATGATGAATACTAATCATTTCGGGACAGACTTTGGGCAATGATGAGTACTAATCATTTTGGGACAGACTTTGGGCAATGATGAATACTAATAATTTTGGGACAGACTTTAGGCAATGATGAGTACTAATCATTTTGGGACAGACTTTGGGCAATGATGAGTACTAATCATTTTGGGACAGACTTTGGGCAATGATGAGTACTAATCATTTTGGGACAGACTTTGGGCAATGATGAGTACTAATCATTTTGGGACAGACTTTGGGCAATGATAAATACTATTCATTTTGGGACAGACTTTGGGCAATGATGAATACTAATCATTTTGGGACAGACTTTGGGCAATGATAAATACTAATCATTTTGGGACAGACTTTGGGCAATGATGAGTACTAATCATTTTGGGACAGACTTTGGGCAATGATGAATACTAATCATTTTGGGACAGACTTTGGGCAATGATGAATACTAATCATTTTGGGACAGACTTTGGGCAATGATGAATACTAATCATTTTGGGACAGACTTTGGGCAATGATAAATACTAATCATTTTGGGACAGACTTTGGGCAATGATGAATACTAATCATTTTGGGACAGACTTTGGGCAATGATGAATACTAATCATTTTGGCACATACTTTGGGCAATGATGAATACTAATCATTTTGGGACAGACTTTGGGCAATGATGAATACTAATCATTTTGGGACAGACTTTGGGCAATGATGAATACTAATCATTTTGGGACAGACTTTGGGCAATGATGAATACTAATCATTTTGGGACAGACTTTGGGCAATGATGAATACTAATCATTTTGGGACAGACTTTGGGCAATGATGAGTACTAATCATTTTGGGACAGATATTGGGCAATGATGAGTACTAATCATTTTGGGACAGACTTTGGCAATGATGAGTACTAATCATTTTGGGACAGACTTTGGGCAATGATGTGTACTAATCATTTTGGGACAGACTTTGGGCAATGATGAGTACTAATCATTTTGGGACAGACTTTGTGCAATGATGAGTACTAATCATTTTGGGACAGACTTTGGCAATGATGAGTACTAATCATTCTGGGACAGACTTTGGGCAATGATGAGTACTAATCATTTTGGGACAGACTTTGGGCAATGATGAGTACTAATCATTTTGGGACAGACTTTAGGCAATGATGTGTACTAAACATTTTGGGACAGACTTTGGGCAATGATGAGTACTAATCATTTTGGAACAGACTTTGGGCAATGATGAATACTAATCATTTTGGGACAGACTTTGGGCAATGATGAATACTAATAATTTTGGGACAGACTTTGGGCAATGATGAGTACTAATAATTTTGGGACAGACTTTGGGCAATGATGAGTACTAATCATTTTGGGACAGACTTTGGGCAATGATGAGTACTAATCATTTTGGGACAGACTTTGGGCAATGATGAGTACTAATCATTTTGGGACAGTCTTTGGGCAATGATGAATACTAATCATTTTGGGACAGACTTTGGGCAATGATGAGTACTAATCATTTTGGGACAGACTTTGGGCAATGATGAATACTAATCATTTTGGGACAGACTTTGGGCAATGATAAATACTATTCATTTTGGGACAGACTTTGGGCAATGATGAATACTAATCATTTTGGGACAGACTTTGGGCAATGATAAATACTAATCATTTTGGGACAGACTTTGGGCAATGATGAGTACTAATCATTTTGGGACAGACTTTGGGCAATGATGAATACTAATCATTTTGGGACAGACTTTGGGCAATGATGAATACTAATCATTTTGGGACAGACTTTGGGCAATGATGAATACTAATCATTTTGGGACAGACTTTGGGCAATGATGAATACTAATCATTTCGGGACAGACTTTGGGCAATGATGAGTACTAATCATTTTGGGACAGACTTTGGGCAATGATGAATACTAATAATTTTGGGACAGACTTTGGGCAATGATGAGTACTAATCATTTTGGGACAGACTTTGGGCAATGATGAGTACTAATCATTCTGGGACAGACTTTGGGCAATGATGAGTACTAATCATTTTGGGACAGACTTTGGGCAATGATGAGTACTAATCATTTTGGGACAGACTTTGGGCAATGATAAATACTATTCATTTTGGGACAGACTTTGGGCAATGATAAATACTAATCATTTTGGGACAGACTTTGGGCAATGATGAGTACTAATCATTTTGGGACAGACTTTGGGCAATGATGAATACTAATCATTTTGGGACAGACTTTGGGCAATGATGAATACTAATCATTTTGGGACAGACTTTGGGCAATGATGAATACTAATCATTTTGGGACAGACTTTGGGCAATGATGAATACTAATCATTTTGGGACAGACTTTGGGCAATGATGAGTACTAATCATTTTGGGACAGACTTTGGGCAATGATGAATATTAATCATTTTGGGACAGACTTTAGGCAATGATGAATACTAATCATTTTGGGACAGACTTTGGGCAATGATGAGTACTAATCATTTTGGGACAGACTTTGGGCAATGATGAGTACTAATCATTTTGGGACAGACTTTGGGCAATGATGAGTACTAATCATTCTAGGACAGACTTTGGGCAATGATGAATACTAATAATTTTGGGACAGACTTTGGGCAATGATGAGTACTAATCATTTTGGGACAGACTTTGGGCAATGATGAGTACTAATCATTTTGGGACAGACTTTGGGCAATGATGAATACTAATCATTTTGGGACAGACTTTGGGCAATGATGAGTACTAATCATTTTGGGACAGACTTTGGGCAATGATGAATACTAATCATTTTGGGACAGACTTTGGGCAATGATGAATACTAATCATTTTGGGACAGACTTTGGGCAATGATGAATACTAATCATTTTGGGACAGACTTTGGGCAATGATGAGTACTAATCATTTTGGGACAGACTTTGGGCAATGATGAGTACTAATAATTTTGGGACAGACTTTGGGCAATGATGGATCACTGTAAATATCAACGCTATATTCCAACGCGTTGTAGTGTTAATTTACTCAAGTTTTTAATACGATGGTGTTAAGATCAGTATAGCTACTGACCTTCGTATTTATTATTAGCATGGTCTTCGTCAACGCCTAATATCAATATAGCGTGCATGTGTTAACATTTTAGAATGAAGTCGCAAGGTTTGCAAATGTTAACGCTAGTATTAACACGGTGTTAATAAAAGCTAGTAATTCGATAACTTTTAACACGCAAAAGCGTTAATAAACCTTTGAAATTTGATACGGGAAACCCGATGTGTTTACTTCAAAAATCATCCACAGCCATAATTATTGTTGCGTACTTCGAAAGACGATTCTGGTGATGAAAATAAAGCTGATTTTGAGAGCTTTCGTAATCAAGATAAATATGACTTTGGCAGTGGTTTAGACCGGGGTTTAGAACCAGAAATAGTTGTTGACAGCGATGACACCGCTTCAGAATTGCTGATAGTGACGCGGTTAGCCATGGACAAACCGACAATGTGTGGGTGTATTTCACTATACCGCTTCCACGCAATGTAGGTTGTTCCGTTGCTAAACCGTACAATTTTACTATCTAGTAGTCGTCACTGTAAAAAGGCTATCACGGAATGCAAGGTTACTTTTTTTTTTTTTTTCTTTTCTTATTTTTTGTGTAAGATCGGTTGATTTATTATAAATTTAAATATGCTTACAAAAATAATAGCCTTTAAGCTTACACACATGTATTATTATATTTAACACTTCAACGTGTTAATTAAGTGTTATCCACTCACGTTAAAAATGGCATTGACAAATTAACACCTCAACGTGTTAAAAACTAGTATTATTAACACTTCAACATGTTAATAACGTGTAATCGTCGCATGTTAAAAATAAGCTAATTTAGCGTTTAGATATTAACACTACTTTTTATTTACAATGATATCTAATCATTTTAGGACATTCTTTGGGTAATGGGTAGTGGAGAGCCCGCGGGCAGTGTTCGCCCCATTTTCATTTAAAATGCCCAAGAGACGTCAATTTGAAAGATTGAATGAACCTACTGACGTTAAATGAAAGATTGATATCTTGGCTACATACGACCACAACGTTCAGTACCCTAGGCCTTACTGTAAAGTCATGAGTAACGGATTAAGACAGGTGTCTCAAAATGGTGAACTTGCCCCATCTCGGGGCAGGTTCGTCCATAGGCCGGGGCAAGTTCACCATGGGCTCATAGTTAGGCCAGGGAGTCTATAAATATGGGAGAGGTCACTCCTCAGACAAAATTTCGCCTACTAAAACCAAATTCACGGGTGAAGGTTTTGTAGGGGGCGCACTATCATGGTCGTAGCAAACCAGACGACCTAAGACGTGGTTGATTTTATCGGCTCAAAACATGATTTGTGGCACAAAAATAGTACATCAATGGTAAAAAAAAGCTGATTGTGATTTAGAATAGAACTGATTTGCTTTGATGATTCCACACCTTCAAATAAATTTGTGCTACCTCTAACCATTAATTTAAATGTACAAAAAAGGTATACAATGCTCTTAATATGAAAGAAATCCAACAAGAAGGCATGATTGAACCAGCTTGAAAGCCTGCAATTTTGCAGATACGGTGAGTTTCATATTTAAATAAGCATGATATTAATAACACAGAATGCATCGACGAGAATAATTAGGTCCAACAATTGTGCTCTGAGCTGGCTGGCTTGATTTTTAACTTAAAACATAGTATGAAAATCAGCACTTAGTTGGCTCAAAAAACATTTATTATAGACGGATGCTATTCTTGAAGAACCAAAATTTCATTTGGGTCTATAGCTGACTTTTCTTGTGGCAACTTTCATTCTTACACCTGTTATTGGTATAGGGTTTAAAACAAGCCCATAATGATGAAAACACGATTTTCTGAAATTTGCTATCTTCGGTAGATAGCAATATTTTGACATAATGGCTGTATATGAAAATCTGTCAAAAAGGGACTTAAAAGTTAATTTAACATATCAAAATGAACAACAAATATTGAGAAAAGCCTATACATTACATGTAATGAGCAGTTACTGAAAACAAAATTCTGCAGATTCCACGCCTCCAAATAAATTTGTGCTAACGCCCATCACTATTGGTGTTTTTAATTCAAGAAGGACCCCACCTCTAACCATTAATTTAAATGTACAGAAAAGGTAAACAATGCTCTTTATATGAAAGAAATTTGTGTTATTTGTGATTTGTAGACTATAAACTTAATATTTAACCAAAGAACCCTGGTATTTTCTGTAACAGTAAGATTTGACACAACTTTTCTCTTTTCACCTCTTCTAGAACAAATGCACCGAATATAGCTAGCAGACAGCAATTTGGAGAGTGTACTAGTATTCGAAGTCCCGTTGCGGGAAAAAAATGCCGGTCAACCCCACCAAAATGGGTGTTCTTTTGATGGAAGACATCAGTATCTTCAAAGAAAACAAGGATTTGAAAAAAACAGTGGCTCGATAGCTGAAAAAATCAGACTTTAATTTGATCTCCTTTGCATGTAAGTCAATGGCAATTTAATTCGTGGTGTGGAACCTGATGATGGCAGAATTTAGTTCTTATTTATGACACGAAACATTCAGAATTGGTTATTTGAAATTAATTTACGTAGAACAAAATACGAATTTTAAAGGTAGATGACCCGATTTTCAACTTGATGTTTTCTATTTTACATGGAAGGTCATCCTTAAAATTGTTGCATTCCAAAGTTTGAGTTGCATAACTCCAATGGTTCTATTTTTAGAAGCGCAAGGTCAAAAGACATGTGCCCATTGAGTAGTACACATACTGGTTGGTGGTTAACCACCTTTGGCAGTAATTCACCACATTTTAGCCTATAATTTCCAAATGAAACATTTCTGGCCCCTAATATTTTACAGACATAATGAGAAAAATATGGGGACACCAAAATATTTTGATGTGAAAAAAAAATCATAGCCCCAAAAAAGTGATCAGGTCATATACCTTTAAATTGTGGATGGCTTCGTCCGGCAGTGACAGAGGAGGGGCGTGGCGTTATTTGCATTTTATGAATATTGTAATCAGATCAGTTAGGACGGACGCCGGATCGCGACGATCACATGGTGTGAGGTCATGAATAGTCATGACTGAATATTCATTCACAACGAATGATTGACAGTTTACGCTGTAACTTCCGGGTGAAGGTTTGATAGAGCGCGCTATCTGAACTAAATCTCAACAATGGGCAGATATGAGAGACATAGGCCTGGTTAGGCTTCATAAAGTAGTATGTTTCATATAGATATACACATTATGTCATGCAATGTAATTTCCTTAAAAATAAAATCTAGAGAGTCCAAAATTTAAGGGTTGGGTCATTTTTTGCGTTTTAAAATGATAACAAATACCATATTTTAAAACATAATCTTCTAATTTTCTTGCTACTCCATTTCAGATAGCTATTTTTATAATTACAAATAGGCATACAAGAGTTTAATTACAATTTTGAAATTATACCGTGAATCTTAATAATGTAAATCCGCATGGGCGAACATGCCCCATCAGGAACCACGCGTGTCCCACATACAATGACGAGTTTATAACTGCATCAAATTCATAAACAAGGGATACCTTGTTATGATTTACATTACAATATTCTGTACGAATATCTGTAGAAAAAAAATGAATGGAAGAAAATCCACTTTTGTGATGTAAAACTAGTTTTTAGATGAACATTTGACAAACATTATACGGAGATCTGCCATGTTACCATGGGAAGCTCGCAACAAACAGCGGGATATATTGGGTGATCGTCAAACTCAAAAAGTGGCCACAAGTGGGCGAACTTGCCACGAGGGTGTCCACTCCCGCTCTCCCCTAATAATGTGGGACAGACTTTGGGCAGTGATGGGTACTAATCATTTTGGGACAGACTTTGGGCAATGATGGGTACTAATAATTTTGGAACAGCCTGTATTGACATTGTGATCAGATAATATGGTATATAATATTGAAGTTGAACTTAGAAATATCTAGCATGTATTGACATTGTGATGTTTCCATTGACATTTTGATACGATATTAATGGTATGAAGATAATATTTCAGACTTGGGCCCAGAAAAAAGATCTGTCTACTGTCTCACATTACATGCGCATATGTATGTCGAGTCACTTTTTACCACATAACCATTATGCGATGAGCCCAATTTTTGGCTTTTTTTTAGATGTCAGTAAAAAAAATGGCTGCGAAGCGGCAAACAAAAAAGTGGGCCAAAACACAATAAAATAAGAATTACACAATATTAAGCATAGCGATTTTGTTTCTAAAAAAAAGAAAGAAACAGACCTTTTTTTTGCGAGACAGACCTTTTTTATGGGGGGGGGGGGGGGGGGGGGGGCTTAATTCAGACTGAACTTTAACACATATATTGATATACAGATGGGAATGTAACAGATGTATTTATTGGTATTATGATGTTCTGACCCGATTATCTAGTTCTAACCAGCCCTCGCAGTCCATATACAAATTGATAACTTTTGTTATTTCCATTAGCTTCTCACAATGGCCGCATCATACATTCGTGATGCTGAGGACGAACTATCGTGTCCAATCTGTTTGGAACTATTTGTGGACCCAAACACGCCTAAGACGTTGCCTTCTTGTGGCCATGTGTGCTGTGTGGTGTGTCTCGAGAAAATCGCTGCCGGGAGGTGTGATAGAAAATGCCCAGAATGCAGAAAGATTGTTAGCATTCCGAAAAAAGGCGTGGCCTCCTTCCTGACCAATTTCAGATTACGTACCCTGGCAGAAAAGCACAGGCAACTTGTTGTTGGACAGAACCTGAGCATGGGACAGACCACAAAATCCACAGGTCGCAACTGCCCAGTTCACGACGGTGAGAAGATGCACTATTACTGTACCACCTGTAACGTGTTAGCTTGCCAAGCCTGTTTGACTCTGAAACACGACGGCACCGGACATAACATTGATGGCGTGAAAGAAAAGTACAGTCGACAAAAAGTTGAGATGCGGTCTTCCATTGAAGAAGTGGATCACGATATCAAAATTGCAAAGGATTCAAAACAGGAACTCCAAACAAAAGTAGAACAAGAGTGCCAATTGCAGGCTGAGGCAGAAAAGGAAATTGATGATTGCGTGCAAGCCTATATGAATAAAGTACTTGAGCAAGGTCAGAGTCTAAAATGTAAAATACATCAAGCCAGTGAGAAAAAAATGGCCGCTGTGCAACAGAAAATGGATGCTGTTGAGAAAGAAATCCAGTTGGCTGAGAGTCGTCATAGAGAAGCTGCCAATGCCCTTGAGAACAAGCCCGACTATGAATATGTTACGCAACACGCATCACTCGTTGATAAAATGAAGATATTTAGGTTAGAGGGACGTGTGTCTCAAATACGCACAACATGTGCAGTACCATATGCTACTGCTAGATTCCTTCAAGCTACTGCACAGGATATAACATTAGGTCATGTAGTGGTAGCGAGGGAAATTGAATCCATCCAGACTCTGTATAGCTTCGAGGGGGCAATCAACATTGCAGGCTCAGCACATTTGGGGTTGCTTGCTGTGTGTGACGATATTTTGCAGGAAGTAGTTATTTATAGGAAATCATATGCATTCAATGGCCAATATAAAGAGGACCGCATACTGAATCTGAGATCGTCAAACAAACACGCGCCAAATGATGTGGCTATCTGCACCGATGGTAGATTCCTGGTGGCTAGAGGTACATGTATTGAACTGTACAATCGTATTGGTAACTACTTGCAGAAAATCATCACAAGAGTCAAATTTGGTACAGCAGGGGATTATGTATACTCTGTGACAACCACATCCAACGCCGCAATCTTAGTAGGAGACAGTAGAAAATTCGTTATAGCAGAATATAATAATCCTACTGGTAATATTGTGAGGACAATTAATACACAAGTCTCACCAGCCTTCATCTCTGTAATTAGAGGCACACATATCGCAATGAGTGGTCGTCCTAGTGTGGATAAAGTGGTAGTGATGCATATTCAGTCTGGACGAGAAATACTCAGTATTGGTATCCCAAATGTATCTGGAATCTGCTATGATGAGCAGACCAATTGTCTGTTGACTGTGAGGAACGAAGTATACCGTGGAAATCGTGCACTTACTCTCAACACCGGTGTGATAGAGCAGTACTGCTGTACCACAGGCAAGTTAGTAGCTTGCCTAGCAAAGGGATTGTATCGTCCTCATGATATAAGATTCTTATCAGATAGAATTATATGTGTTGCTGATATGAAGACTGTCAAAGTGTACACAATTAAATGAATGAACAACTGTGCTACTCTAAGCTGCTCCATGGGTGTTACCTAGACCTGACATGTATGACCAGTCACGTCACAACAATATTGACAAAATGCTGATTAAGATATTCACAAAATTAAACATAACTAACACGGAAAAAACCCGACAGAAATATCTCCCTTTTCCAGTGGCGTAGCCAGGTGCGAGATGGGGCGATCGCGACCCCCGGCCCAACTTTTATATTTGAGTCGTGTCAATTGAGATTGGCACTATCGGTTCAAGAGCTCTATTTGTCGCCGGTTTGGCTTGGGCTTGTGCACAACAACTACAATCTTGTTCAAAACCTGTTGGGACGTACATATACACGTGCGTAAAGTATCTTGCAAAATGAGTAAAAAACTGTCAGTTGGAAGTATGATAGTCAATAACACAGCTCGTTGCTGGACGATGCTTTTATATGGACCAACATTGAGTTTAGGGGAGGGACCATCGTTTCACAGGACATGCAGGAAGTGTCCCAACAGTTTTGAACATGATTGTATTAAGGGTCCATACAGAGACCCTATAACTATGGGACAAGTATCTCGGAGGCAAAGTCCCCCGTTTACTATGCTTAAATTGACTAATGATGATCTTAAAGGGGGCGCACTATCATGGTCGTAACAAACCAGACGACCTAAGACACGGTGGATTTTATCGGCTCGAAACATGATTTGTGACACAGAAATAGTACATCAATGGTCAAAAAAAGCTGATTGTGATTTAGAGTTAAACTTATTTGCTTTGATGATAGCAGAATTTAGTTCTTATATGACACGAAACATTCAGAATTGGTTATTTGAAATTAATTTTCACGTGGAACAAAATACGAATTTCAAATTGCGGATGGCTTCGTCTGACAGTGACAGAGGAGAGACGTGGCGTTATTTGCATGTTATGAATATTGTAATCAGATCAGTTGGGAAGGATGCTGGATCGCGACGATCACATCGTGTGAGGTCATGAATAGTCATGAATGAATATTCATTCACAACGAATGATTGACAGTTTACGCTTAACTGCACAATGATGAACTTATAGAGGGCGCTATACTGTGAAACAAAATCTCAACAATGGGCTGATACGGTGTTACGTACGCCTGGTCCATATCCAAACTCTCAGTGCTTTTAAAGCATTTTTCTAGCGATTTAAAAGCGCTTTTCCAACGGTATTTCGTTCTATTGTTAAAAGCATCGGAAAAAGATCGGTGATTAACTAGAAACCTCTCTACTTATCTGGCGACTTAACAATATAACTATTGTAGTACTCTCGATGGCTGCATTAGTGAAGCAGACAGATCAAAGGCGCAAGGAAGGTTGTGTTATATTCTTTAAGAAATACTATATTATAGTATTTCTTAAAGAATATAACACAACCTTCAAATTTAGTGTTATCCACACGTGTGTTACGGTCTTCTTAACAACCTGAACACACTGTTACACTGGGGGTAGGGGTCAAAAAAATTCGCATAGTCAAAAAAATTCGCACAGTCACAAAATTTCGCACAGTCAACAAATTTCGCACGGTCTCAAAATTTTGGACTCAAAAAAGCACAACGGTTAACAAATAATGCCAATTCCTCAGTGTTTTAGGCCCTATTTTTTTTCCTTATGCAAATTTAGCGACCCGGTCTTGGGAATTTAGCGTCCCGGTATTTGGAGCCAGGGGGGGCAACTTGCCCCCCCCTGCCCCCCCGGTCGGTACGCCACTGCTATGACCGTGTTTATGCTGGGAAGAAACAGCTAATAAACGCTACACTATTGATCAAAAATCACACAATAGCTCACTGCATTAGGTAGATATTAGAGATGTTATGATGTATGGAGTTTTTAAAGCTTATTCTGTAATCTAATAAGTTGCAGAATTTTAAAAATAAAATTTTACTTCAGTAGACCTTATCATTCAACTTCAAAAAAATGCACAATAGCTCACTGCATTAGGTAGATACGGTATTACGATTAATACGCCGTTGCCGCTTCAATTCTGTAAATCGAATAAGTTGCATATTTCCAACAATAAGATAACTCAATAGATCTATCATAAATCTCCTACAACAAATGAAACACTATTGCATTACAAGAATATTACAATATTTATTTGTCAGTCTTACTTGGTGTTGCAAAGCCTTCCTCGCTTAATTTTGCATCATATTTTGTAATGCATATTGTTCGAATAGGTCCACTAAATCAATGTACTATTGTCATTGGGCCTGTCCTTGGTGTTTTGAAGTATGCAAAATTGACACAACTCGTATATTTTCCTATATTAGTACATGCGTACAATTTCTTATGTATTTTATTGTTTTTATGAGGTAAATGAAAATAAAATTGTAGTTAAATTGATTATTAACCCTGTTATATACCAGAAAGTATTTTTTTGATTAAATGATTGATTTTTGTAAATAGTTTACGATAACATTTACATATTTGACCGCTAATTTGCATATTTAGTGTTTTTAGACTTAAAATGCTGTTTTAAGCAAGATGTTGTTCGCGTCATTTTAAACCTTGCACGCAGTTTTTTCAGTAACGCTAAGTTTGGTTACAGTAAGATTATTCACCGTAGTGGCGTAGTATTGACTATCAATGGGATAGTAAAAAAGAGAGACCCTCTGTTCACCCAGATGAATCTAACGGATCTTTCATTGTTCGCCACAAGTGCCATCTCTGTGTCCACGAGGCATACGATGTTAGTTCACTGTCGTTCTTCAATAAAAGCATCTGTTGAATTGTTCGGGTATGATTCTATAATTTGGTATTCTGGTACCGCAACAGACGGAACTTTAAGAGCAATTTTACATTCGCATAGTCTGGTAGATTGAGCTATGTCACTGGTTTCCTGTGTGGATGTTCCAAGTAGTGGCCTCATATTGCTAAATTTAGTCTTGGTGGAAAATTAGAAAACCGTAAAAAGGCATGTCTATTTCCGTTAGGACCTGTTACTCCAAATTATTCCCATGAAGCAGCTCGTCCAGTAATGACTTTGAGCTAGCAGGTAACGAATCATATTAATCATCATATTTATAGGTTGAGAATAGAAAGTTTCACACTGTATTTCAAAACACATTTCATCAAAGCATTAGTGTTATTCATTGCAGCGGCCATTTTGGATAGCAGCCATCTTTTAATATTGTGGTTATATGTTACATAGCCGTATATATACTCAAACATAAAATAAACTAAAGATATATCTAACGTTATTATTTTGGGACTTCACGTATAAAATCGTTGTATTAGTAATACATAATTTCCCAGTAGGCCTAGCCGCCATGTTGGATTCAAAAATTAACTTTTGATAACCAATAAAGCATATCCATGTAAGATAATTCCATTGATATAATACATCCTTCCAGCATTTAGACTGTGATTAACAACATTTTATTGCCTATTGCAACACATCATTTTATGGGAGCAGTCATTTTGGATTATGATGACTTCTCACATGAACACCCCTTCTAGAATCACGTGTCATAACCTAAGAAGAATATCATCATGGTTTGCTTGTATCCGACAAGTAAACGTAAGGCCAAAATTGCCCTTAAGCGATTCCACTATTATATATATGTTCCGGATATAATTCTGTAATCCAGAAGTCGGATCAATTTGTCGCACAGCACGGCGAGGCAGTGTGAATTATATAAATTTAACCTATTCCCCAAATGATTAAAAACCAGGTAAATTACTCAGCGTAATTTACACTCATATTAACAATTAGCCTACTCAAGCAATACTCGTAACGTTTCCGATAGTCTGACCAATCAAATGGTTTTGTAGTCCTAATAATTAGATGATTTTGTAGTCTGAATAATTAGATGTTTTTAGATTAAACTGTAATTTAAACAAAATCTTCTCTCACGAGGTTAAAACCTCTTCCAAAAATCCGCGTCATATCCCGTCCCTCGTTCACAAGTAATCTAAATAAGTCCCTCCCTTAAACCTAAATTAACATGATTTTAATTGCAGGACGAAGCCCTACAATTGTATATTTAAACACACATTTTGTATTCAGTCATTAAACACTCACCACTTAAAGGGCATTGAGAGATACGTATGGGAGTGCGCCCTCAATTATCCTGGAAATCAGGTTTTTTTGCATCAAAGTAATACTTAGGCATATACTAACTACCATCTGAAACAGTTTACCAACATTCGCCGTTTATCATATAAAATTTCATGATTTTCTTAGTTTCGATATAATCATATCGAAACTAGGTGCTGAATTCGGAAGTTATGCTATCGTTTTACTTTACTCACGGACTTTCGCGGCAAATCTCAACCCGGAAGTGCCGTTATTTGCTTATTTGGCATGAAGGCGATGTCGGAATTGTATGACATTTTGAAAACGAGGGAAAACAGGAGAACACTCTCGAGATTTTCCCTCCGCGAGTGTTTATATGGCCTATTATGAGATACTTTCCCAGGATCCAACTATTAGCCAATCGCAACGCGAACTAAACTTCACGAGAGAAAACCAGCGCTGATTGGATGAAACTTACTCCAGCTCATTAGCTTAAAAAATCATGATTGGTACGTTTACTTATTAGCATGAAAATTCGTGATTGGCTAATTACTTTACTTTACTTTATTTCTGGTGAATTTTGGGGTCGGAAAAAGAATCTGTTGCCGTGTGGTGTAGAAGGGTTAGGGTTAATCAGCATTTCTATTCTCTTTTTTTTCAGTCCAAAATTTTGTAATTTTCATCACTATAACCCTAACCCTACTACAACATACGGCAACAACACGACCAGCCTGTTTTTATAACCCAGCGTGCACGTTTTTGGACCCAGACTATATAGCGAGGCGAATATACTGAAGATTAGAATTACCCTATCATTGAATTCAACTGGTATAAATTGTATGAGGATTGTTTGTTTTTGGTAGGGTTTTCAACGTAGTATCTGTTTGACAGCAACACTGGTACATGGATCGTGTACAATGAAACATGGCCAATATTTCCACTGTAAACAAACCACACAGTCATACCATGGACTTATCATACTGATAAGTCCATGGTCATAACATATTATGGTCATACTCATTAATAATGGTTTTAAGACCGGCTAATTAGCGTGACAGAACATTGCATGACAATAACATGAATTAATAAACATAATTATGTGCACGTCATCACGGAGGTTCAATCAATGTAGAATGATGGGCTGAATCTGAAATACGCTTGTGATTTAAAGTCAATAGAAATTAATTTCGCCTCAACAATCGTCTCTGAGAAGAACACTACTTAGCCACGCTTTACAATTCTAAATTTGCATCATTCGGTTAAATCATGGAATCAAACAAATGTGTATCAATACATAAAATAATAACCTGGATGCGTTCCTAAAATACAGGAGACACCGTGTGGTAGTAGGTAGAGAGCATTTTGACTGGGTTGGGAGTGGAATCTGGAGTTCCTCAGGGTACTGTCCTCGGCCCCTTACTTTTTCTCGCTTACATACTTACAGTAAATGACCTCCCAGATAAATCTAGTCCACTTACTTCACGCCTCTTTGCGGATGACTGCATCATACACCGCTGTGGCATCCGCAAAGGACTTTCAGAAATGTTTATAAATAAACGCACACTCTGGTAGAAAAAATGGCAAATGTCTTTCAAAAAAATTGTTTCATTTTATGTATACCATGTTCAAAACCACCAATAGTCACACATTATACTTTAGGAAATTCCATCCTCCAAGAGGTAACATCACACACCTACCTGGGGTGGATATCCAACATAACCTCAAACGGGACTCGCACATTAACCGTATAACCTATTGGCCGAATACCAATTTTCATAACACGGCCCAGCTGGTCAACTACTGTTCGTAGATAAGTCAGGGAGCGCATCAAAACTCGACCGCCCGGCAACCGCCGGTTCCTTGGGGTTCCGTGCGGTTGCAGCCGGTTTCTATTGTTCTAAACAATGATATGCGGTCCAACCGGGCGGAACCGGCGGTTGCCGCGCGGTCGAGTTTTGATGTGCTCCCTTACGGGATAACGGGTGGTTCCAAAAAAATTGACCCAAGTTCAAAGTATAACCACATTTATAGTTTCAGAGAATTTCAGTTTACTTGGTCTTCATCAGCAGTAAGTTTTGAAATTATCCTGAAAAAATGGCGCGTTAAGCTTGTTTGATTCTTCAGATATGGTTCATTACAGACAACATTCACAAAACCGACCTGTCCACGGGAGCGTCAATTAGTTTTTGTCTTCAACAAAACAGCATGCTCTCGGATGCTCTAGATTCAGAATTGAAAAGCCCGGCCTGACGAAGTATCCCAATCTCTATGCTTATGTGACGTGCCATTCACATTAAACAAAGAAACGTAAGTAGGTAATGTCATGCACCAGAGAGATGTTTCAGATGTCTCCTTTTGTTTTTTTCTCCCTTTTTCACAATTTGTGACCAAGTCCACTTTGTGCATTCTATCTCTACTAAAGGATGCTCCCGTGGACAAGGCAGTTTTGTGCATGCTCCTGTAACGGTTATAATGAACCATATCTGAATAACCAACCAAGCTAATTTTACAATATTTTCAGAATATTTTCAAAACTTACTGCTGATCAAGACTAAGTAAACACAAATTCTCTGAAACTATAAAATGTAGTTAAAATGTTACCTTGAATGTGGGTCAACTTTTTTTAGAACCACCCGGTAATTCATTTTCGTTAGCGCCCCCTAGCATATCACATCCAATATGATTGTCCCACAAAACATTTCGAACGTTGCCCTTTTCCGGTTAAGGTCAACCACACATTTCACGAATACGCAATATCGTAACCCCAAAGGCAATCACTGAGTTCCGTAATTTGTTGAAATGAGTTACAAAAATACGTACAGCGTGATGGAAAAACTGCAAAACATGCTGACTCCAAAAAACCCAGAATAGGCTATAAAAAATCAAATGGGGACTAAAATCCAACGGGCAGCCAGAATAGTCAATTGATAACTGGGAAAATAAAACAGTTGTTGGTTAACAGTTAAAAAGCCTCTATGATGTGCAAGTGGCTTGTGCGCGTACTGTTAGGAGACTGGTTCAACCTCGATTTAAACCATTTTGTCCACATCACTGATAATTTTAGAAATGACATGCTGATAATACTAATAGTCATATTCATATTAAATTAAAATAATATAAGTTATCATATATTTCAAATTGTGTAATATATGACTACAAGCTATACTTCCAACATTTATGTCAATCGTCTAACTTGCTAAGCTGATGTAATTAGGCAATAACATTTGGATGCTTTCCGTATTTAAACTTGCCACCACTTGGCCGAGGTTGAACCAGTCGCAGTCTCCTTGAACAATACGCACCAAGCCAATTTTCCACCAGAGGCGGTTTAGCAGCTGAACCAGATGGCCAGGAACTCCTAGAGCTTTGGAGCACATTCCACTTCCATTTCAGAGAGGACCATACATCATACAGTCAAATGTTTTGGCATAGGGGAAGGTGGGGTAATGGCGGACGCGGGGTAATCGCGGACAGGGCTGTATCTAAAGGCAGGTGAAAGAAGGTGGTATTTTGCCACCCTATGATGTTAGGTGCCTCTCCATTGAAATCACACAAAACCTAAATGGGATTGTTGTCTCGCAAATTTTCGCGAGAATTACAAAAATCACTTTTTGGGCAAATTGATATTTTGGTGCATTAATTTCTCTTTGAAACTGGTATTTCTACATCAAGGAAAACAAAGTCTTATTATTTTTTTATGTAATGTATGATACCTTCTGATAAAAAATAAATGAATTTGGAGTCACAATGATGAGCATAATAATAAGAGAGGATGTGCCCATACATTGTACATGGATTGGGGTAATCCCGGACATGTACCGTTTCCATGGTAACCAATATGGGCGTGGTCAAATTAACATCATAAATCGGTAATAGTTGTTGACCATATAAATATGTGACATTGTTCTTTGATTTCTGCTACACTTTTAAAAAGGGCATTTTTTAACTCCCATTGAAATGCTATATTCCAATAAAAAGAGGGCTGCCATTGATAAATAACGTCCGGGATTACCCCCAGAGTGTGGGGTAATGCCGGACGACGCCATTTTTCTTATTGCGTCGTAGCTTCGAATTTCAAAATGATGAGTTGATAAAAACTTGATAAAAGGTAGAACCTTCACAGTGCTTTGTGTTTACATGATTTTTATTGTTATATAACGTATTATATGTGTGTTATACCTCTCTGACAAAATGTGTCCGCCATTACACCACCTTCCCCTAGGCCTAATCTATAAACATATAGATAAGCCTTCCTATCTTTTATTCCTTGCATTTTTCAATAATGTGGCGAATATTTGCGGTTTATGATAAGACCTGCTCGCAGTATTTAGTCATTAAATATAGTACCGGTACACATATTTCTAAAATTCACTAATACATGTACATTGACATCAAATCACTCACTAACTATACCTGAACCTTTACTAATACGCGCCCTGTACAGGACTCTCAAATGCACACGCTCACGTCGCTGAATATAAAAATATAATAAATAAAAAACCACATAAATAAAAGAAAATATAGAGGTATAGATATACCATAGATATCGTGAACAAGTAAGTTCATCATGTTGGTAAGTCGTTGTCAGTTAATTAATTCTCTCTTAGCTCTAAACATCATAAATGATAGTCGGTGAGAACCATTTCTATAGGATTTGAACGTGGTCCATGTGAACTCTAGACCAGCGCTCTTCCAACTGAGCTTTATGAGTCAGATGGTGATTAGTCTACTTGTACACCTTGTTTAATTTCACTGTCACACTATTAAACAACACCCTCTGATACTTCGCCATGCCAAGAACATTTCTCATCCGAGAACCGCCCTTTTTCCGGGGTGAGATCAAAGAATCACTGCGAATGGGGAGTCTATGGGGACTCGGTCACAGTGAGTGAGCCCTCTATCGGTACATACACCACAGCGCGAGTCGCAAGCCAGAGAGTGTGTTCATAGAGTGACAAGGAAAAGGAAAAGGAAAAGGGTCGTACGAAACAGTAGACGGGGATGAATGGTGATGACGACGTTTCAATAGTTAGTTTAGCGCCGGTCTAGAGGTCCTGGGTTCAAATCCTATGTAGTCTATCTTTTAGTATGTAAGCATTTTGATGCCCTAACAAGTGGCATTCATGGCACGTTCACGCCGTGCCCATTCCTTGCTGATACGTCTCTGACATTTCTGGTTTTTGTTGTACATCTTGTGCGTTTATTTCTAGTATTAATAATCGAAACCACTTCGGTAACCAAAAATAGGGACAGCGGTCCCAAATAGGTCGTCCGTTTATATGGGTAGATTAAAAACAAGGTGGATCTCAAACCACAGGCATCTAGAAAGAAAGAGGTTAGACCACTAGCGGATCCAGGATATAAAAAATAAAATAAACATCCTGAGTTTGGTTGCAATTGTACTTCACCTGTTTAAATGAAATTAACTTTACATATGCAGCTAATTTTACATCTTGACCTCATATGACGTTTGACCTTGGTATGTGACCTTTGACCTAATTAACATATGAATGTTTCCATGTTGCATCCATGACCCAAGTTTGGTTGCAATTGGTCATTGTATGGAAAAATGAACAAGAGACAAAAAAAATGAACAAGAGACAAAAAAAATGAACAAGAGACAAAAAAAAAGTGTACTAAATTTTACATCTTGACCTCAGATGGCCTTTGACCTTTCTATGCGACCTTTGACCTCATTAACATATGCGGGTTTCCATGTTGTATCTATGACTGAAGTTTAGTTGCAATTGGTCATTGTATGGAAAAGAAATGGACAAATGTAATCAATTTTACATATGCAGCCACTTTAACATCTTGACCTCAGATGACCTTTGACCTTGGTATGTGACCTTTGACCTCATTAACATCTGAAGGTTTCCATGTTGCATCTATGACCTAAGTTTGGTTACAATTGGTCATTGTATGGAAAAGAAATGGAAAAATGTAATCAATTTTACATATGCAGCCATTTCTACATTTACATCTTGACCTCAGATGACCTTTGACCTTGGTATGTGACCTTTGACCTCATTAACATATGAAGGTTTCCATGTTGCATCTATGACCAACGTTTGGTTACAATTGGTCATTGTATGGAAAAGAAATGGACAAATGTAATCAATTTTTACATATGCAGCCACTTTTACATATACATCTTGACCTCGGATGACCTTTGACCTTGGTATGTGACCTTTGACCTCATTAACATATGAAGGTTTCCATGTTGCATCTATGACCAAAGTTTGGTTACAATTGGTCATTGTATGGAAAAAAAATGGACAAATGTAATCAATTTTACATATGCAGCCACTTTTACATATACATCTTGACCTCGGATGACCTTTGACCTTGGTATGTGACCTTTGACCTCATTAACATATGAAGGTTCCCATGTTGCATCTATGACCGAAGTTTGATTGCAATTGGACATTGTATGGAAAAGAAATGGACAAAACAAAAAGTGTATACCAAATTGTTGAAAAAGTGTATACCAAATTGTTGACACACACACTACACACACAGACTACACACGAAGGATGCAGCCATAAGGTCTCTCTCCTACGGACGACCTAAAAAGGAACCTAAATGACCAAGTTGTCAAATTGTGTACTACATATTTAAAATAATATTAACGCACATTTTTGTCCTTAAAGGTGTATGTTCCGATCACCTTTTTTTTTGGCTATGACTTTTTTTTCACATCAAGATATTTTTCTCATTATGTCTGTAAAATCATAAAGGCCAGAAATGTTCCATTTAGAAATTATAGGCTAAAATGTGATGAACTACTGCCAAGGGTGTTTATAACCACCAGCAAATTTGTGTACTACTCAATGGGCAGATTTCGTGTGACCTTGTGCTTCTAAAATTAGAACCATGGGAGTTATACAACTCAAACTTTGGAATGTGACAATTTTAAGGATGACCTTTCATGTAAAATAAATAAACATCAAGTTGAAATCGGGCCAGCTGCAATCAGAACATCGACCTTTAAAGTAATATTGAGACAAGAAAAGTAATTCATATTTTGTTACAATAGACCATTTCAAATTGAGATCGGAAATCTTCGGAAAAACAGGTCACGTGGAGTAGGTGAGTTGTGCGTTCTTCCCAACAGTTGATCGCATTCACAGCATTGTCCTAGTTGGTTGTCCGCCTAGTGATTTACTATGTTTACATACACACCCCCACACATGAGAAGTAAAACGTGGAACGAAACTATTTGGGTTATTTTATCAACAATGGCGTTGACGGGCAAATTCCTAATGTATCAAAGCAGACGGTGAAAAAAACGAAAATATTACCCCAAATCTCTTTCATCTCAACGCCCAAATCTCTTTCATCTCACCGTTTTTGTTACTGAAATGCCGCAACATCAACTTTGTGAGGGATACAATCTATCACCAACACCAGCACAATCTACCACACGGGCAGACGGGTGAAAAACACGTTTGTTTTTCTCCGGCACATGGATATGACCTGTGAGCTGACAGGTCATGTAACCGAGCGTTAAATCACTCGGCTAATCGGAAGCATTCGGAACCGATCGTATATTTTCGGATTTGAAATGGTCTATTGCAATTAATTGGAGTGTTATCGCGCGATCGACGTAAAGAAATCTTATTGATCCATCAGTACTAGTTATACATACATACATACATAACATTTCTTATAAGGCGCAATATCCAAATACATGATCAAGGCGCAACAAAACAAAATTATAGCAATATATGAATGAGAATATGAATATAACGAAATACCAATACAATCAATACAAATATGATTTTAAGAGTTTCTTAAAGATTGCAGTAGAACCGGCATCTCTAATATGGTGTGGAAGTGAGTTCCATAGTGACGGACCTGCAACGGAAAAGGCTCTTTCACCTATACGTTTCCTACTGGAAGGTATTGAGAGTAGAGTCCTGTCCATTGCAGATCTAGTCACCGGGCCTATTGAAGGGATTGAATTGTGAGAAAGTAAGTTACAAAGATATTTAGGACCACATTCATTTAAACATTTGTAAACGTAAAGACACCTTTTGAACTTAATGCGTTTTGTGACTGGTAGCCAATGCAGAGTCTGCATTAGAGGTAATGGACTGTCAAGTCTTGATGCCGAGAAGACAAGTTTTACGGCACGATGTTGGAGAGACTGAAGTCGATTAAGATCTTTTGAGTTTGAACCGTATAAAAGGGCATTGCCATAATCAAGACGGGAAAGGAAAAGTGCACGAACTACAAGGTGCCGTGTGTCCTGGTCAAGATATTTGCATATACGGCGGATATTACGAAGCTGGTAGTTACCAGATGATATTAGACTGTTTATTTGTTTGCCCATCGTCATGTTTGAGTCGAAAATTATCCCTAAGTTTCTGATATTGCTTGTTGGTTCAAAGACGCTCTCACCGATTGACAATCGGTTGAAAAGCATGAAAAGCATTCTACGTCATTCGACTTATAAAGCCTTCAATTTCATCTCAACATAAAGTAATTAATGTTTTTTGTTGTTCCTTTTTTAACTTTTAGAAATAATAATAATTTATTTAATTAATCAATTTTAAATTTTAAAAACAAAATTACAATAAACGTTGAATCTACAATAAATCTTTGATAAGTATTCATTAAATCAATGTTACCATGGTAACCAGATACAGTGTAGTTTACACAATTACTTTCCCAGCTTAAACTTCATCAAATTACCAGTAAGTGATTGTTGTTTTATATACAAATAATATTATATTATTGAAGGTTCGTACGTTTATTTGTAATACATTTTTGGACAGGGGTCAGGGCCACGACTTTTATTCACCTACCGGGTAAAATTATACGCCATTTTCCAACACACAGAGACTAAATCGTTTTTTCTAACAAAAGGTATTCAGCAGTATTCGAACCGAGGAGGGGAGAATCTATTAGATTACTGACGTGTCTATGTGTTCTCTATAATAATGAACTAGTGGTGAACTATTGAGTATTCGACGAAATTCTAGCCAAATTGAACCCAGTTTCTAAATTGTATTTTAAATGTGAAAACGGTGTCGCTGCAAGCTAGGTTTGGATTCAATGTAAAGAGCTTTAAATTGATGATCGTGAAAGGTTATTAATTTAATGCTTTTAATGAGACAGGGGTCAGGGCCACGGGAAATATACCTTATTTTTTTCAGTAATGACAAAAAAATCTTCTTCAGAAAAAGGCATTTTAAAGCAGAAACGTCCCTGCAAACATGACTTTAGTATTTTATTGCTCCCCTTACTAAAAATCCCCCTAGTCACATGGCGTTGAACCACATTTAAATGCCTTAATGTTGTCATTGTATAAGGCTGACATTTTGGCATATTGAATTGCACGAGATCGACATCCTCTTTTCAACAAAATCTCTTCATATACAATAGACTCACTCAACGTTGGCATCTGACTGATCTGGAAAATATGTTTATACCCTATAAAGTATAAGACTTGTTATATTTTGCTAATGATGTTAGATGTTTAAAGCCCCCGAATTCTGTAACATGGGTTCGACTGATCTGTTTATGACTGATCATGTTTATCAGTTTAAAACCAACAGTTTTGTTTGATTTCCTAAATATGCAAAACCTATAGCAAAACATTAAAAATAGTAATTATTATAATTGTTCATTAATTGTATCGTATTGATATAGCAAATTGAACGGCGATGGAGAAAGACAAAATCTGAAATCGACAGAGACCTTTTTTAAACAGCAACGTCCTCGTGTCTCAAATGACAGCTGATGCTAAATGTTACCACTATCAGCAACAAATCCAAGACTGTGAGAATGATCAGAAGATCCTGTTTCAAAGGTAGTTGAAGATTTGCTCCATCAAAAAGGAAAGCTTAACAACCTTCCTGTGGTAGTGCGAAAGAACTAGCGGATCCTTCAACAGCTTCTTCACTTCCAAAATTATACGCATTAGCGAAGCCTTGGATCCCGGGGGGTACTCACGTATGTAAGGCATACGGGGGATGTGCCGCTCCAGTGGGTCGTTTTTTCATGAGACATCCTTAGCCATGGGTAGGCTTTTCAACTGAAAAATCCTTAGACATGGGTCTATTTTCGCGAAAATTTGCAAAAATTAGGTATTTTCCCCCGATAATTTGCGAAAATTTGGTCTAAAATGAAGCAAAACCCCTAAAAATGGGTACCGATTTTTCCAAAATCACCCTTAGAAATGGGTAGGGTTTTGAATCTCCAGCGGCACACCCCCGACCAAACCAAATCTGAGTACCCCCCCCGGGCCTTGGATAACTCGGATAACACTCAGCATTCGCCTGATCATTCAAATAATCCCAATTTGTGGTGACTCTGTGTAAAATATGTTTACACCAGAGTCACAGGATGAAGTTCGGAAAATGATATTGTCATCGCCATCAAAGTCATGTGATCTGGATTCGCTGCCTACTTGGATGCGTAACGGGGGGACTCAAGGAAGTTTTTGATTTGATTTTTTGAATTTTGTGAGTGCTGTTATTATTGAACTATTAATCAAATGCGTATAAAAGTTTACATTTTTGGAAAGGAAATGGATCAGAGAATCTAAATTTGGCGTCAATTTTGACCAAAAATAATTTTGTTGTTGAGAATATCGCTTGATGTTGATGTAAAGACACTAATTTAGGGAAGATTTTTTTTTATTAATCTAATCTTAAATTTTGACCTAAAAGTGAAAAAAAGAAGAACAAAAAGAGGATTTTTAAAATTATTTTTGTTAGCTTTGTTCAAAAAATAAAAAAGTATTTTTTGGTGATTTTCTCAAAAAATCAACATTTTTGGTCAAAATTGATGTCCAGATTTTTACATTTGACAACATCTGAGATTCGAATTAGCATATCGCAATGCGCATGTATTGGCCTTAATGTACAATTTTGTGCATACATTATTACTCTCCTTAATATCAAATCGATCGAATTGATTAAAAATGTTGATGTTGAAAAGTTTGAACACTTGCAGTTGGTAAAAATCAGCGAACCAGTGCTGCGTGAACAATGAACTAAACTAAAACGCGTAGGGTGCGTATCAGCGTCCGAATTAAGGAAAAAAATCTGGTTGCCCGCCGGGCAACCAAGCAGGAAATGATGGTTGCCCGGCAGATTTTTTGGTTGCCCTTTCTGTAAAATATTTAAATGCATGTGTTAAGTGTTTCACTTCTTGTAAAAAAATTGGTTGCCCACCGGGCAACCAAATAAGTACATGTTGGTTGCCCGGTGCTAATTTTGGGTGTCCCGGGCAACCGGGCAACCACTTAACGCGAACGCTGGTGCGTATGCATAGCACGCGTGGAATGCAATTGTACATTCTCCATGCCTTCTGCGTATTTAAGTTTTTTTCCTTCTTTTTTCCCATTGGTTCGTATTATATTTGAAAAAGAGTGTACGAATGTTCGTCCTGGATGACTTGTGTCATTTATACCCTATAGTCTTTCTTGCCAGATTTCTCACAGCGTAAAACATGATCAATGTTCATTACGTTCATAGAATTGTATAGTGAGTGATTGGTATTGATCATTAATCCGTCTCGCGTTACTTGTCGTTCTTCACGGCGTAATTACATTATTGAGTTTTGTAACTATACATTAGGATTTTGACAGGCACCACATCTGCGGATGAAACCTTTGTGATCTTAGTCCCGTGGAATTCTCGGATATCTTTTTGTGTGGCCGCGTAAAAAAGCGGATCAAGCAACGGATTCAACTGCAGCACATACCACATGCTCAACATTGCATACTGGGTGACCCAGAAAATGTTGAATCCAAAAATCATAAACTTAAAAAAAATGAAAATGAAAATAAATAAATATGGCATTCTGTTTTCAACAGTTATGTAAACAATTTATTCAGCTTTCTGGAGAACTTTAGATCATGTAAATTGGCATTACCAAACTAAAGATACACTTGATTGTGTGACAGGGGGTGTTTTCGCCCTTTTGTAAAAGTGAAAAAAATTGAAACTTGGTTCAGATATGAAACTTAATTCTGTTCTAAGTACGGTGAGTTAAGTAATCTTCTTTTGATCTGTATTTATCAAATTAACATTTTCAAATGAAGTCAAGGGGACTTCAGTTTTTGTTTTCAAAGTCTCTTATATAATAATAATATTGATTTACATAATAAATGAATATTGATGAGATACTGTACGGAAAGAAATGGTTTCAAACAGGCACTTGTTCTGCTCATGTAGCATGAAACCATTTGTATGCACTTTACTTTACACTACAAAAACAACACTTCTTACAAAATTACACGTATTTTAAGTTTCGTGTGGCCTATTTTTTTGATCTAAAATGTTTCAGAAAGGTAAATGTATGGTGCACATAGCTGGTGAACGAGTTATGCAACATTTTGTTATTTTAATGGTAAAAAAAAAGTGAATTTTCTTGGTCACCCTGTATATTTTGTTGTCCTTGCCTGATATAGTCATAACAAGAAGATAGATACAGAACAGGAGCATGCATGCTGATACCCATCGCCGACACAAGGGCTGCTAGAGTTATCGCAGCTTTCATGTATCGCTTTTGAATAGAAATACCTTCAGTTGCGGTACCGGTATCGGATCCGTCTTCACGGCTGTGGTTTTCGTTATAAACAGTGATGCTATGACCAATCTGTCTGCTCTTACGTATCCTGGAAAGAAGGCGGTTGACAAAGACACCACTCAGTATACCGACCAGAAGAAGCGGCAGAATAAAGTAAAAACAGGTAGTAAAGATCGAAAAACTTCTCATCCGACGAGGCGCAAACGGACAGCCGTGCGTGAAGTCCAGGTTGGCAGCATTTGGATCATTTCGTTTCGCAAAATTCCAGAGGCCAAGTTCGATGAAAGAACCGCGACGAGGTTGATCAAATAACAAATGCCTATTATAACTTTAAGGCGCAGAGTGGTTATCATTTTAACGTACTTCGAGTAGTCTAAAGTCACAAACAATACTCGGTCAACGCTGATTGCCACTAATATCATATTACCGGCGTTATAGACGTATTCAAAAGGTACTGATATCATGCATCCTATCTCTTCACCGGGAGGACCAGCTTGAAAAATATAAGTGACACTGTAAAAAAGAAGCTGGAATATCCCCCAGAAGCAGTTAGTGACAGATAAAGCAAAGGATATAATTACTTGTATGTGATCGTTAACTTCGAGCTTCTTCTAATTTTATTTTAAAACAACATTGCAACGAGAGATGCAACTGCAAGTTGTTGTTTTTTGGGGGAGGGGGGGGGGGGGGGGGGGGCGAAGCCACCCTATTAGCATGAGATTGCAAAAACTAACACATTTAATTCTTTCTAGACATAAGTGGGGGCCGCCATGTTTGTAGTCTTTGTAAATAACATGTACCTATGCAGTTTATTTTTAAGAGTCCTGCAGTCTGTGATGGAGTCAAAGCTATATTTGTTTAGTTGATGCATATAGACGGTTGATGATTCATTCAGAGAGATGTTTATTAGACTCCCCAGAGAGACATAATAGCTTATCTTGTTTGACTAAGGAGAAATCTCCCAATTGTTGTGGGGTTGTCTAATAAGTGGTTAGTTGTGGATGTTTGAGTTTCGGGTTATTATTATAATAATAATTCCTGGGTTGATTTAGTGAAATGTCAATATGGATAACCATGATCGCGGAATGCCATTTTTAATTAGTAACTGGACCAACGTTTTAGACCAAGTACAATGTCATATATACCTAGATTGTTCTTCAGACGGTATCCCCCCCCCCCCACCCCCCCCCCCCCCCCCCCTCCCCTCCCCTCTATGCACACAAATCAACTTTATTGGTTTCCTGTACTATTTTTAGACTGCGGTGTTTTGATTTGTTTTTTTTGGTTTGAATTATGGAAAATACATTTCCCTGGTATTTTGGTTTGCAACAGACGCTTCAGGAAATGGTTACAAAACATGCTTCTTTCTTTTGGATCGCCCCCATTCCATTTCAATGGAATTTTTATATCAACTTAACCCTTTCGAAACTTTGGGACACAATGAATGTTGCAACCTTGACCGGGGGAAACTTAACAAACACTCGGCGATCACTTCTATTGTCAATTCAGTAATCAGTTATTATATATTCACTCTAATACAGCTCGTTTCCACGTTGACATTATGCATTTTAGAGCTTGTATTGTAACATCCCTTAATGCAGCGTGGTGATGTGTTGGAATTATGACGTACGAAAGCCAGGTAAAACCTAATTGTTAGAAAGTTATTACATTACAATATCGAAGCAGTGCTGCTAACGCAGTGTTCCATTGTGTGAGTTGTTGAAGGTACAATATTAGCATTTTATATTCTTATTGACAAAAAAATGTAATTTACATAAATTAGATTGCAATACAAAATGTTTAAAAATTTCTCCTTTGATATATGAAAGAAATCTTTATATGTGATGTTTTCTAATATTTTTCTAAATCGTAAATATCCAAAACAGCTTTAGAATGAAAATATATGTATAGCGCGCACCGGGGTTGGGTTTGAGGGGCTATTGCTAGTAAATAAGTTAGTAGGATTAGGATGTATAAACTATAGCAGCCACTTAAAGATCAAGGGTGTAGGATGTTCCGATCACCTTGTTTTTTGCTAAGACCTTTTCCATTTAGAAATTATAGGCTGAAATATGGTGAATTAGTGCCAAAGGTGGTTATAACCAACCGCCAGTTTGTGTACTACTCAATGGACAAATTTCTTGTAACCTTTGTTTGTGCTTCTATAACAAGAACCATTGGAGTTATGCAACTCAAACTTTGGAATGCGACAATATTAAGGATGACCTTTCATGTAGAATATAAAACATCAAGTTTTTTTTAGGTTTTTTTATTAAAATATTTGGTTTGCAACATATTACATCAAAATACATATTAAGCTAACTTAAAAGATACCTATAATGATATGTTAAAAATTTATATTAACACTAAAGACGATGTACATTTAAAGGTATATGTTCCGATCACTTTTTTGGGGCTGTGAAGAATCTCCATATTTTTCTCATTATGTCTGTAAAATCTTAGGGGCCAGAAATGTTCCATTTCGAAATTATAGGCTAAAATGTGGTGAATTACTGCCAAAGGTTGTTAATCACCAACCAGTTTGAGTACTTCTCAATGGGCAAACATTTTGTGACCTTTTGCTTCTAAAAATAGAACCATTGGAGTTATGCAACTCAAACTTTGGAATGCGACAATTTTAAGGATGACCTTTCATGTTAAATAGAAAACATCATGTTGAAAATCAGGCCAGCAATCGGAACATCTACCTTTAACCATTGAAAATATAGCAAGACAAAACAAGACAATACATGACACAACACGACACGGCATGGCACGGCATGGCACTACATGACACGACATGACATGACACGACATGCAACATCATGACCTGACATGACATGACCTGACACGACACAACATGACACGACATGCCACGACCGAATCAATATTGCAAAATTCTGGGTAATGTAGTGGAAAATGTGTTGCGTTTTGATGATTTGATTTAAATTGTGTTTATATTAGATATGAAGCTACATAATCAAATGATATATGTACATGAGAATTAAAATGCATATTTACTTGTTGAAAAGCTACGAAAACGTGATGTTTCATTTCACGACAATGCATAATTTTGAAAAGGACGTATGGAATATGTGTGTATTATAATAGAGAGAACACAGTGTTCAATTACTTATAAGAAAACGTAAATAAAAAAACGTTGACAAGGAGGGAAATATCTTGCAAAACTGATGTTGTACGAAAACAATAGCATAAAAATGCATTTATTAAATATAAAAATAATAATAATAATAATAATAATAATAAGCAGCATTTTGAGCGCCTAATCAAAAGTGGTCAAAGCGCTGTACAAAATAGTAAAATCTTAAAATACACAAAAACACTATATCTTACTGCAACATATTATTATACTGTACAAAGTAAAAAGGACCTATACATACACAAAATAAGACAGCACAATATACAAAGCTAAAAAACAGAATGGAATCCATGAGGCGGGGGATTAATGCTTAGGAAACAGATAAAATTTGAGAGCCTTTTTGAACTTATGAATAGTAGAACAATTGCAATATTAAAAAAATACGAGCAGTACAAGTTCAATGACTGCTATTGACACTGGTCATGGGTATGCAAAGATATTTGAATCTCAAATTAAAGAGGAGACATTTCTGTGGGGTTATTTCGAATCAGAATGGCTTTAAATGTCTACATTTATGTAGGAGTTATATTGTTAGAGTTATCAGCACATTTATTACCGGGTCAGTTACTTATTTTGTTGACTGTGCACCATTGGGGCGCAAGAGAGTATCGTGTTTTTGAAACTTTGGATTGTGTACAAACTTTGGTGTTCTGAGTGGTTTAGTTAAATCTCCATAACTCTGGCAGCACCCTCTGAATTTGCGTTCGGGACGGCAATATGAAAAATATTCTTGTAACTCCAAAACGGCTGTGGCTAGAATTTTAGGGTAAACATAGCTTGTACATTTAAATATTTTGTTGAATTCCCCATGTCTTTAGGGCATTGAAAAACTAATATACAAAAGTACCCGTTTCAACAGTTTTGAAATACCCACCCCCGCCCCCACAACAAAAATGTGCGAATGTTTTTATTGCATCCCAGACCAAAATTGTAATTTTATTTTATGTTCAGAAAAGTTGATTAAAACACACACAAAAATATACAAAAAATATCCATTTTAAGGCAGCAGCCAGTATTTTCTGTCTATTCTCACAAATCAATATTTCAAATAAAAAAGTCGATTTAAATCATAACAAATTGTTTGCCTCTATTCATTATGTGATATTTTATTTTAATACTAAAATACCTCTTTAGATGTTTTTATTAAAACCAATTTTTAATTTTGTAAAATAGTTTTTCAGACTTCATATAGCTCATGAACGTATTATTACAACTATAAAAGCACGAGCGGAGAAAGCGGAGCGACCGGCTACAAGATGTCGAGAAATTAAAAGCTTATTACGCGCAGACGACGATGGCCACGCGACTCGGACGACCCAATATGGCAACGGGAGTGCACCATTTTGAAATATTTTTAACAGTCATCGCCCGGTTAACGATGAAAATGATTTAAAAAATAGCATTTACAATGGAGTTGGTTAGCCAACTCCAATGGTTTTGGATAGAAAAACAATTCTTCTAACCTATGATGAATTTTTCAAAATGATAAGATTAACATTCGCGATTACTTGTTATTCCAATACGAATTCAAAATTTAGGTTTCGCGTGGCCATCGTCGTCTGATTACGCGATACTTTTCATGGAGCGCCCTCTATCTGTGAATTCTTTGTCAAGTTACATTTTATAAACATGAAACTAAAATATCTTCTAAGTTACAGACCAATACGTTTTCTAATTGCTAAAAATCATGGTTTGAATTAGTTAAAATAAACTGTCGGAGTGAACTTAAACATAATAGTACCGAATGTTCATGATGAAGAAAATCGAAAATTTTCTTAAATTGGAAGCAGAGTCCTTTGTGTTTTATTTAAGTTCTGCGATTTTTTGACGGGAAATACGGTCAAGATCGGTGTATGAGTCCTGGAATGACTTTTTATTTTATTTTTTAAAACTTTTCCACAGTGCATATAGCACTCGTGCTTTTATTTTAATTAACTCTTGTCATTTATACATAGTAACATATTAATAATAATCATATTATGTAGTTCATATAATTAAAACAATATATTCTTACTATCTTAAAGATTTTTAGTTACACATTACTTATTGTTTTGAAAATCATATACATGTATATAGTGGTAGCATAATAATCAATATCAAATATTCATTGCATACGTACAGTATTGGCTTCACAGCTTTTCACAAATACGCTGTAGCAACACAGACTTTTGGTCTTTGATATGTTTTGCTATTTCAGTATAGAGTCTCACATCTTTTTTGAATATGATGTAGAGGTTCTTTCTGACTTTTAGAAATGTGCTCTTGTCGTTTCTGAATTTACACCACGTTTTGAAAATTGTGTGTTTTCCCAAAGTAAGTAGAGTATTAACGACATGTATATTATCGTTATCTCGTACTCTCTTTATCTCGAAACCCAGAATGAGTGTTTCGAAGTTTACATTAATGTTTCGATTGAACGTTTTATAGATTAATTCGGCTATATCGGTCCAAAAACACGTTAACAGGTGACATGAAGTAAATACATGTTCATAATCATCTTGTACATTGCATACGATACATAGATTTGAATTTGACATATTCCATTTATGTAGGTGGGTTCCACATGGTAAAATATTGTGTAGCAGTTTGAAATTAAATTCCACCAACTTAAAATGCTTTGTTAGGTTAATTGTTTGGTTGGCCAGATATCATTCCATTCAATCTTACGCTGGAAATGTCGATTCCAAAAAGTTTCGCAAGTTGCTTGAGTAGCCTTATTATCTATTATAATCGAATAAACCATTTTGCTTGTTATTTTATTCAGATTATATTGAGTGTAATGTTCTCCATTCCATTGAAATGAATTTCCATCTTTTTTACAATTACCATTGTCGTCATGGTCTTGACTCTTTAAAATGGTTCGCCATGGTTTTAGTAAGCTATCAAGTATAATCTTATAATTATGAAGATACGTCACAGAACCCAGTTTATTTTTTATTGATTGAACTGACATGAAACTGGTTTTTGTACATATATCTCCAATGTAAACTATATTACTGTCTATCCATTTTTTCATAAATAAGGCTTCGTTGTTGCATAGAATATATCTATTCCCCCATATAACTTCATTTTTAACATCAGCTATAGTATTTGGTGAGTTATACAACACGTTTGACTCATGCCAGCTCTTTGCAATTTGTCTATAGAAATCTGGTAAAATATGAGTCTTTAATGGTGGAAAGAGATGTTCGCTATCGAAATTCATTTTGAAGATTAACAGATCTTTTCCAAACTTTTCAAGATAAGATATGGGTATAAGCTTCCATTTGGCAAAGCTTGTGTCACATAGCCTTTTAACCCATGTTGTCCTCAAGGCAACTATTTTGGTTTTTACATCAATAAATTTAATTCCACCGTTCGAATAATCATTTATCATACATAGACGTTTAATTTTATCTCTTTTTCCTTTCCATAAAAAATCATATATTAATGTTTCTATTTCTTTTACGATGCATCCCGGTATAACTAGCACATTCATTATATATATAAGTTGGGACAAGGCAATAGCTTTAACTATAACAGTACGACCATATATTGTTAAATCTCTTTTCCTCCATTCAAGTTTACTTTCCCAGTTCAGTTTTTGAATTTCGACCAAATTAAGACCAAAATATATCCCAAGTGACTTCACTGGGCCGATTGACCATTTTATATCGATACTGTTCGCTGGAATTTGTTTATTATTATTAAGCCATATGCCTTCAGATTTAAGCATATTTAATTTCAATCCAGAAACTTTACTAAAGCATTCAATAGTCTTAATAACTTCAAAAGTTGACTGTTGATCTCGCGTAAATACTGTCGTATCATCGGCTACCTGGCTTATCTTAATTTCGGTTTCTTGTGAGCGCCAATTGAACGGTATTTTGTTATCTGGTATGGTAAAGCCTTTAATATTACGATTATTTCTGATATTACATGCTAGTATTTCTACTGAGATGACAAAGAGTAAAGCTGATAGTGAGCATCCTTGCCGAATGCCTCTGGATAGACTGAAATATCTAGACTTCCACCCTTTATTTATTATACAACTAGAGCATTTACTATAAATGGATTTAATATAGGTTATAAAATTGGATCCAAATTTAAATTTCTTTAAAGCTTCGAAAATGAAGTTCCATTCCAGACTGTCAAATGCCTTTTCGAAGTCTAAAAAGATAATAGAGCCTGAAGAGTTATTTTCCGTAGAATATTCAATAATATCGTTAATAAGTCTGATGTTCTCACCAATAAAACGACCTTTGATGTAAGCGGTTTGATCATTATTGATTATTTTTGGCAGAATTTGTTGCACTCTTTTCGAGAAGGCAGTTGTTAGGATCTTATAGTCGGTATTCAACAGGCTTATGGGTCTCCAATTTTTTAGTAATTTTCTATCTCCTTTTTTGTAAATGAGTCTTATAATCGCTCTTGACTGGGAGGTTGAAAGCTCACCCTTTGATAATGCTTCTTCACATGATTGAAAAACAAACTTGGAGATCTTATTCCAGAAATGAATATAAAATTCAATGGGTAGTCCATCAGGACCAGGAGCCTTGTTACTTTTCATAGATTTAGCTGCTGAAAATAGTTCGTCCTTTGTAATCGATTTATCGCACATGGCTGCATCGTCTTCAGATAGTGTACAGTCAATCTTTGCATTAGCAAAATATTCTATTATGGCATTATTACATACATTCATTGACGAGTAAAGCGATTCATAAAATTTTACACATTCATCTAATACCTCCCTATTAGTATATAACTCTCTATCATCATTTGTGAGACAGTCTATAGAGTTGTTTTCCCCATGACTTTTTTCTAAACCTAAAAAGTATTTTGTCGATTTTTCACCTTTTTCAATCCAATTTGCTCTAGATCTTATTTGTGCACCCTTTGCAGCATATTCATAATATTTTTCTAGAGCCTTTGATACTTCGTCTCGCTTAAGTATAAGATCGGAATCATCACTATTTTGGTCCAACTTCATGTCAATTTCTTGCAATTGATCTTGCAGCTTGCTTTCTTTAAGTTTTCATTGCTTGGCACATGTAATTGAAAACCCAATTGAAAATTCTTTGAACTTAATTTTCATCAGGTCCCATAGAAGTCTTTTATCAATGTGGGAACCAGTGAATTCATTATCAAAGTTATCAATTATGTCAGTGATACCTTTTTGGTAATTTTCATTATATAAGTAGGATGTATTTAGTCTCCATGACCCTTTACCATTCGTTAGTGTTCTCATTTGTAGAGACATCTTGACAGCTCTGTGATCAGACTTTATAGATGGTAATATGTCACATGAATCTATATCTTTAACAATTACTTTTGATATTAACCAGAAGTCTATTCTCGTGAGAATCAACGGATTAGACAGTTTATGCGTGAAGGACATTTTATCTGGATTTTTGTATCTCCATATATCAACAAGATCAAAAGTTTTGCATAAACATTTCTTTAAAGATTTCCCAGACTTTACTTCTGCGATACGTCCTCCTTTTTTATCTAGTTTGGCATCCATTATTGTGTTAAAATCACCGCCCATGATAACTGTATGCAACTCAATGTCTTGCATCCACGTTTTAACATCATTGAAAAAAGATATTCTTTCTGTTGTTGTATTTGGAGCATAAATTGTAATCAATGACAATTTTGAGTTATTAATTTCACAATTTACAAGTAATTTTCTACCATCATCACTTACTTTCTTTTTATAACACTTGAATGGTACTTTTCTTTTAACTAACAAAGATACTCCTTTACTTGCTCCGTTTGAGTGAGGAATGCCAAACGAGTGAAAATTTGGACCATCCCAATCCTTATTAACATCGTTAACGATGTCCTTGGTTATAAATGTTTCTGATAGGAGGAATATTCCAGCTTTTTGCTTTTTCAAATATTCAAAAACACATCGTCTTTTGGTTTTATCTCTTAAACCTCTTACATTTAAAGTAAAAAGTTCGATCCTATTGTCAGACAACATTGTTTCTGTTCATGAAGTAGATAAGTAATACTGCTTAGTTCTTATAGATTCGTCTCATTGTTCTATTTTGATTTACTTTTTTTCTTAGACTTCGTTGCTTGTCCACCTTGCTTCGGCGATATCCTTGGCCTTTTCTTGTATGTTTCTTTCGTTACAGGGGTGACTGGTGTTCGGGATGCAGAAGCTTCAGATGTACTGGTGACGCCAGTCAGGTATTTTGTGATGGTAGTCTCTTTATAAGGTCTACATTCATCGCGTTTTGGGGTTGAAGTATCTTTTGGCGTTGGAGTTTCTATCACAGTTGTGTCACCCGTCGATGATTCACTGTCTCTAATCTCTTCTTCAGAGTCCGCTTCCGAGTCCACTCCCGACGCCGCATCTGCATCTGACTCCTCTTCTAAGTCCGCTAAAACTTTGTATGTATTGCCAGTCGCAATTTCTGTGTTGATCGTTGTGCCTGGGGCAGTGTCTTGATCTTCTAGGGTAGTTTCCTCGTCATACGCACTGGTTTTTTCTTTGGGATGATCAGTGTCATTTTGTTCGTTTTCATCCGGGTTGTCATCAGAGGCGGCAGGTGGATAGTAGTATGCCTGCTCCTTGTGGTAAACTTTCCCTTTAAATAACCCAAACTGGATATAGTCTTGTATTGGGTACGCGGGAATTTCGATGTATAGATATCTCCGGCCCGTCATGAATCTGGTTAGTTTACCATCGGAATGACTTTCCTGATAGACCATTTCAAATTGAGATCGGAAATCTTCGGAAAAACAGGTCACGTGGAGTAGGTGCGTTGCGCGTTCTTCGCAACAGTTGATCGCATTCACAGCATTGTTCCGCCTCAGTGATTTACTATGTTCACATACACGCGTGCACACATGAGAAGTAAAACGTGGAACGAGACTATTCTGTGTTTTTGTCAACAAAGGCGCTGACGGGCAAATTCCAAATGTATCGAGCAGGTAAAAAGTGAAAATATTACCCCAAATCTCTTTCATCTCACCGTTTGTTGTTACTGAAATGCCGCAACATCAACTTAGTGGGGGATACAATATATCAGCAACACCAGTGCAATCTATCACACGGGCAGACGGGTGAAAAACACGTTTGTTTTTCTCCGGCACATGGCCATGACCTGTCAGGAGCTGACAGGTCATGTAACCGAGTGTCAAATCACTCGGCTAATCGGAAGCATTCGGGTGGTCGTATATTTTCGGATTTGAAATGGTCTATAGCTAAAAATCATTATATGCTGTAGCACCGTAAATGTCCGTCAAATTAGTTGAACAGGTTTCCAATCGGCTTCTCGTCCTTCGAGCACAGTGGAAAACTGACACTGACTAAGTTGGCTATATCTAATTATTTTAAGTGGTAAAAAGTAGTGAGAGACTCAGTTTCCAGAATATATCAAACATGGTGGCAATATGTGGCGTAAAGGTAAAAAAGAGAGTTTCTCTAAAATAAGG
Organism: Ophiura sarsii; assembly: GCA_035610835.1. Taxonomy (NCBI): domain Eukaryota; kingdom Metazoa; phylum Echinodermata; class Ophiuroidea; order Amphilepidida; family Ophiuridae; genus Ophiura; species Ophiura sarsii. Next base: position 52,787 of record JAYJML010000088.1, read on the forward strand.
TGCAAGTTTTCTATAATTAGTTTTTGGGCAATAATTGCGTACCTGAAGTTTCGAGAAGTCAATGAACGCGCGCTGGTTTCAATATGTGAATAATGGCACGACCCCGTATGGTTATTGTTTTAGTATCATTTTTGCATATGTGCATTTTAACCATAGTTCAATCAATTCCAAATTGGCGAGAAATATTCGGTTTTTTCTATCCGCGTAAAAGTAATCCACGCGTATAGGCGCGATTTAAGCATACGCAAGCGTCACGCATACAATGACACTGCGAAACTCGCGCCATATTGCGCCATGCCCTGCGTTTTGCGCGCAACGCTCTTCTGAATTCATTCGCTGCTGTAAACAGGTTTAGCCAATTTGGAACTGACTGAACTATAGTCCAATTATTCGAGAAACAGCGCATGCGCATGTATTGGCCTTAATACATACATTAATATTACTCTCCTTAATATCAAATCGATCGAATTGATTGAAAATGTTGATGTTGAAAAGTTTGAACACTTGCAGTTAGTAAAAATCAGCGAACCAGTGCTGCGTGAACAATGAATTAAACTAAAACGCGTAGTGTGCGTATGCATAGCACGCGTGGAATGCAATTATATATTCGCCATGCCTTCTGCGTATTTAAGGGGTTTTTTTCTTCTTTTTTCCCATTGGTTCGTATTATATTTGAAAAAGAGTGTTCGTCCTGGATGACTACACTGAAAGCCAAACTGGAGTCAGGGTTACTCTATAAAGGGAGTCCAGCCTACATGTGACTCTATGTCAATATTGACTCTGTTTGGAGAGTCACATGACTCCCTTGGAGAGTCAACATTTACTGACTCCTTTGGAGAGTCATGATGCATGACTCTTCAAGGGAGTCTTGTGACTCTTCAAATGGAGTCAATATTGACATAGAGTCACACGTAGGCTGGACTCCCTTTCGAGAGTAATAATGACTCCAACTGGCTAAATTGAGTCACCGTGACGTGAGGTAGGAATAAGATAACTGGGGATGGGGGGGGGGGGGGCTTTAGGGTAATTGGCTCTTTGATGTTTATGTTCTTGCTCAATGTATTTGCATTTACTTAGTGAGCAATCACTTCCCTTCCTTAATACCAGTGAGCAATATGCATATATATCAATATACATTCAACGGTGTTTAATTAAGGCATCGACTTAATTCAAATAAATTAATAGGTTTAAATAAATAAAATGTGCAAATTAGCTCATTAGCATAATTGAAATGTTATACATGAGCATCGGTGCTAATTTTTGTACCATTGCAATTATGCTAATGAGCGATTTGTGCATTTTACTCGGCTAATATAAGACCAAGTAAAATATGCAAATTAGCTCCAGAGAGTCAGGATGACTCCTTTGAAGAGTCAGGATGACTCCTTTGAAGAGTCAGGATGACTCCTTTGAAGAGTCAGGATGACTCATTTGAAGAGTCAGGATGACTCCCTTGGAGAGTCATGGCCGATGACTCTTTCCGACGGCTAGGATGACTCCTTTGGGGAGTCAGGACGACTCCTTTGGAGAGTCGGGATGACTCCTTTGAAGAGTCAGGATGACTCCTTTAGAGAGTCATGGCCGATTTACTCCATTTCAAGAGTCACTTGACTCCAGTTTGGCTTTCAGTGTAGTATCATTTATACTCTATAGTCTTTCTTGCCAGATTTCTCACAGCGTAAAACATGATCAATGTTCATCACGTTCATAGAATTGTATAGTGAGTGATTGGTATTGATCATTAATCCGTCTCGCGTTACTTGTCGTTCTTCACGGCGTAACTGCATTATTGAGTTTTGTAACTATACATTAGGATTTCGACAGGCACCACATCTGCGGATGAAACCTTTGATCTTAGTCCCGTAAAATTCTCGGATATCTTTTTGTGTGGCCGCGTAAAAAAGCGGATCAAGCAACGGATTCAACTGCAGCACATACCACATGCCCAGCATTGCCGCTATGTTGTCCTTGCCTGATAGAGCCATGACAAGAAGATATATACAGAACGGGAGCATGCTGATACACATTGCCGACACAAGGGCTGCTAGAGTTATCGCAGCTTTCATGTATCGCTTTTGAACAGAAATACCTTCAGTTGCGGTACCGGTATCGGATCCGTTTTTACGGCTGTGGTTGCCGTTATTAACAGTGATGCTAAGACCAATCTGTCTGCTCTTACGTATCCTGGCAAGAAGGCGGTTGACAAAGACACCACTGAGTATACCGACCAGAAGAAGCGGCAGAATAAAGTAAAAACAGGAAATGTAAAGACCGAAAAACTTCATCCGACGAGGCGGATACGGACAGCCGTGCGTGAAGTCCAGATTGGCAGCATTTGGTTCATTACGTTTCGCAAAATTCCAGAGGCCAAGTTCGATGAAAGAACCGACGAGATTGATCAAAAAACAAATGCCTATTATAACTTTAAGGCGCAGAGTGGTTATCATTTTAACGTACTTCGAGTAGTCTAAAGTCACAAACAATACTCGGTCAACGCTGATTGCCACTAATATCATATTACCGGCGTTATAGACGTATTCAAAAGGTACTGATATCATGCATCCTATCTCTCCACCGGGAGGTCCAGCTTGAAAAATATAAGTGACACTGTAAAAAAGAAGCTGGAATATCCCCCAGAAGCAGTCCGTGACAGATAAAGCATATATCAGGATGTTACTTGTATGTGTTCGTAAACTTCGAATCCTGGAGAAAGCGATGATTGTTAACAAGTTTGCAATGATGGTAGCCGACTGGGTGACAGTTTGACATATGCCAAAGATATTGTAGACATTTAAAGCCATTCTGATTCGAAATAACCCCAGTCTTTGTGTGTCTTTTAAAATCTGTATCAAACTAGAATTCAAATAGAGTATGTAGGCTACCGTTGGCGTGTGGCGTGCAATTTGAGACTCGAGCTAGGTAATCGTGATGTTTTGTTTATCTGAGAGTAGTTTTTCAGAGCGCGTAAGTCATTTATAATGTTTCGATTTCTAAAAAAACCCAATCATATTAATTTTTGAGAGCTTTCAGAAATTGAAATATTCCATTAAGCGTTGTGGTATACCTGTGTGCGTGAATTAACATTTGACGGAATTTCAACTCAATTCTCATCCAATCATCATTTACCATACTCATTAATCATTACATTCATTAATATACCATATAAATTAATGATGGGGTTTGATACCTCGTCTCTTAAAAGGGACACAATGTCATGTTGAATTTTTTGAATTTTAATTAATTCTGGATTACAAATTTCAATTTCATATGTATAATGCTTGATCTTTGTATCCGGATTTTGTTGTTGTTGTTGTACTTTTTTATATTTGTATAATAACTATTGTGTTTTATCATATATTAATTGATTTTGATTAGTTTGTATGCATTGTAATTTAAGTTTTCTATATCACATTTTTGTAAGGCGCCTTGAGGTTGTTTACAACATAAGGAGCTTATAATAAATTGTATTTATTATTATTATTAATTTACTTCAGAATTCAAGATGAACATTGTTGTTTCTACTAAAAAAAACCAAGCAAAACTGGTTAAAAAAGATGTTTTAAATATGTTGGAATACTACCCTTAACCATGTAAAATGCTGGTTGCGGCTCTACCATCATTTATGAATCGACGTGTTGTTGTACAAATAGGGCTGATTTAGTTCATACATGTAATACAATTGTAAAAATATGCAAATCCCAGTTTTTATCATATTTTTAATTGAGGGCGCTGCCTCCAACACATCTCTTAATCAGACGACGCTGGACACGGGCGTATTCACGAGTATTCAGGTTAAAATATGCGAACGAGGTTACGTGATCAAGTGAATGGGTCGAACGCTTAATAACGGTTTAAATTCAAAAAATGATACTGACACTGCGGGTGGTTAGCCACCCACAACGGTTTTGGATTGGAAATTTTTTCTTCTAACCTATGATGAATTTTTCAAAATGATTAGATCAACATTCGCGATTACGTGTTATTCCAATACAAATTCAAAATTGAGGTTTTCGCGTGTCCATCGTCGTCTGTCTTAATGCCCTTTTAAATCGTCGTTTCCGTGCTTCAATTCAATATTTATTTCCCCTCATACAAGGGCGTCCCCAGACCCTTTTCATTGGGGGGTGTAAAGGTCATCAATTGCCGACAAAGCCATTTGTGCCGACACTAATTTTTTTTTTGCTCGCTTCGCTCGCCGGAATTCATACACGCATATTTTAAAACGGACTGTATGGTCAGTGGCGTCAATCCGTTTTCAGACACATTGGGGGGGGGGGGGGGGGGGGGGGGGGTTAGGGGGGACACAAGTTTGATAATGATAATTGAAATGTTAACATAAAGCAGCATATAGCGCTGATTGAATAGTTCTGGGGGAGCCAAGGGCGTATCCAGGACTGTTTTGATGGGGGGGGGGGGGGGGGTGCAAAAATCCTCAAACCATCTTGTTAATCTTAAATATTGACACGTTGAAACTAATACAAAGAGCGCAAAAATTGTGATTTTGAAAGGTACAGTATGACGTTTAAATGTCCTCCACATAACATTTAGGGCATACTTCTGTTATACCCTCCACACCCTACATTAGTATGCGTCGTTCATGCACTGTGAATACCCCTGTGAAGGGTATAACAGAATTACTCCACATTTAGAATATTTGTTGTAGTTTGAGGGCCATTTTAATGTTTAAACCTGCAGAAAATATGCGCGCTGAGCGCGCAAAATTTTTCAGTTTTTGAAAGAATGCGCGCGAAGTGCACAAAGATGTTCATTTTTTAAACTAAAATGGTCATGGAATACTCGACATCATTACGTGAGATAAGTGGCGTAACTAGACTTTTTTTAATTGGGGGCAAGAAGGGGCACTAACTTAAAATGTGGGGCTCCTAATGGGTGGGCTCCATTCCAGTGTCAAGAAATGCGCGCGTAGCGCGCGAAAATTTTCGGCTTTACACCTACTTTTTGCACGATTGAGCTACATTTCGGCTCTAAACAAGCTTGTACCATAGAATATTGCATTTTGGGAAGACATGCGCGCGTAGCGCGCGAATTCTTTTTTCATTTGGGGGGGGGGGGAAGCGGGGGCTGCCCCCCGGCCCCCCCCCCCCCCCCCCCCCCCCCCACCGCTGGTTACGCCACTGCGTGAGATATCGATTGTGCCCCTGGTGCACACACAAATTCTGGTCTCGCGCAAATAACGACAGTTGTGCTTATTGTCTTAATTATAATGATATTTTGCATTGTTCAAGTCGAAGTTAAGACAGAGTCTAAGCTCTTACATTGCATTGACACCTAATCGTTGGAGTTGGACTTACTTTTTGCGATAGACTGATAGTGGGCTTGCAGAGTCTACAATCAGTACAATGAGAGCAATTGGCCTACATCATAAGTATAGGCGAATTATTTAATATCTCGTAACCTATGTGCCAACATGATTGGCCATTGGCGACATTATTGACTTGGGTTTGCATTGACAACGACAATGATAAAGGCCTAGTTAGTATAATTAAAGAGCAATGGTCCCACACATTGCCCGTTAGGCCTAGCCTATACTAATCCGACACAATTTTTTGCTAGGTGTCTTGACAATAAGCAAAACACTATTTGGGCCTATAGGCTGTTCATGTGCGCCGACATAAAATCTCATACAAATGTGCTCGTTCACACAGTGCCTACAAATTTATATGCCTACATTGCCTTTGTTCATTTTTGATTTGTGTTAACATAACATATATGCCGACACAACATTATCATTTGCGCATACGATATCTGTTATAGGGCTTTCTCCCCTTCTTTCCCTTTTCCTTTCTTTCTTTCCTCTTTCCTTTCTTCCTTTCTTCTTTCTTTCCTCTTTCCTTTTCCTTTCTTTCTTTCTTCCCTTCTTTTTTTCTCCCTTCTTTCTTTTTTCTTTCCCTTTTCCTTTCTCTTCCCTTTCTTTCTTTCTCCCTTTTCTTCCTCCGTCCTTTTTTTTGCCCACAGCCCCATTATTTTGCCGACAGATTTGATGAATGGGGGGGGGGGGGGGGGTGTGGGGGGTGTCCCTCATACCAACAAGGACAAAATACATTGACAAAATAATAATTTATATAATGGAGGAGGAATACCCTAAAGCACGAATGCCTGGCGTTACTGCACCCCCTTAAACAAAACTTAAACACTACAAGTTACAGTAGGCTATGGCAAGGAAAATACAATACAGAAATATCAATAAACATAAAATAACAAACAATTATGGAAAGGCAAGCAAGCAATGGACATCGTATGAAATCTCAAGCGGAAGCAGCATTATTTTTAAAATTAAATAATATTAATTTTGAACTCAGTATTTTCACTGGTATTGCAAACAATTATATTTAAAAAATTCATATAGGTACATGACAACAACAAAAACACCCGATGAAAGATAATTCTGTCGTCTAACATTTCGAATATTTAAAAACAATATTAACATTATTTGCTATTGCGTTATTTGTAAGTCTTTTTTTTATTTATTGGCATGACAAATACAATATGTAGACAAATAATACATCCTAAAACGCAAGATGTACAAACACGTAATACTGTTTCCAGTGAATGTAAAAGTAATGTAGGTGAAGACTTGCTTTATGAATGTAGCTGCAAGTAGATTGTGATTTTGTGATTGTGATTGTGAGGTTGCTGCTTATATCATTTTTAATATCATTTGGCAAAATATTCCATATCTTTGGCCCTAGGGTAACTATTCATTTAATCCTATATATGTCGAATTGTTAATTAAGTGTAAATCTTGTGTTATAAGTATGTACTTCTCTGTATTCAAAATAATAAATAAATCAAGATTACGGAGATACAGGAAAAACATATTGCGCTAATTGACTTAACAATATTCTTTTCTCGAGAAGCATACAGATCCATTACTTAATTGCAATAATAATTAATGTTAATTACAATATTATAATACAAACAAGAGCTATAATTGTGATCGTACCCCACGAAGTGTAAACATGTCTTTAGCAATAAGGAATTTCATCATTGTGTTAGTCGTAAATATTTTCGTCGGATTTTTGATAAATAATTGATTCTGAATTAGTAAATCAATGCACACCCTGTGCCATGATAACTTTGAATAACTTACCATGTCCACTAGTGAAAAAAATGCATGTTTTGTTATTAAATATTGTACTTTAACGTACATTATAGGCCAAACAATCCTTTTTATATTATCTTTACATGGTATGTGCATGTATAAGTAAAGTTAATTAATGCTCAAATAAATGATAACAATGCGAATTGAAAAATTCCATCTTCAACAAGCATTTTGTATAGTCCTGGGTCACGTAATCTTGAAAAAGAAGATAAACGATAAATTAAATCTGACATCCGACCTATGAGCAGCTAAGGGCTTGACATCAGTGGCGTATCCAGGGGAGGGGCGCAGGCCATGCCCCTCTCCCCATTGACGTTACTTTGGAACCGCTGCTCCGTTTTTGTGTGGAACAATCGAAAGTAACAATTGTAGCTGCTTCTTATCGGCATAATATCTCAATAGCCCCTTCAGCTATTGCATGCAGTAGACCATTCCCTTAATAACTAGACAAGATCACATAATGGGGGCTGGGGGCTAAGGATCATTGAACTAAGCGATTATGTTTGGTGTGTACTTGGTCTTAGATACAAATAAAACATTAAGTAATTAAATATACGATATAATTAGGCTTTTAGTCAATATTAATATTAAAACAATATTCAATGGGACTCTAAAGAAATATTAATTATAGAGAGTGGATATCAAACATTGCCATGCCAATTTAAAACAAATGTTGGAATCTTATGAAGCGTGTAACGGTCTTCTCTCGTACACTCACTTACTCTTTCATTTATTTTTCTATTCTTGTTGTTGTTTTCTTATTTCATCTCATCTCATCTCATCTCATCTCATCTCATCTCATCTCATCTCATCTCATCTCATCTCATCTCATCTCATCTCATCTCATCTCATCTCATCTCATCTCATCTCATCTCATCTCATCTCATCTCATCTCATCTCATCTCATCTCATCTCATCTCATCTCATCTCATCTCATCTCATGAGCTGACAGGGGTCACGACTGGGCATTCCCCCCCCCCCCCCCCCCCCCCCCCCCCCACCACCGTTAGTGCCGCTACTGCACCTGGGGGTAGGTCTACCTGCTAAAGGTCACATGGGTACCCACCCATGTGTTCTATAATTATATTAAGGCAATTCAGATATTTTATATCAACACTTGTAACGCTTTGATATTACTCACCTCTGCCTATTGTGATATGACTATTACTGCCCGGTATCTTCGGCACCCGCGTTTAATATACTTGAATATGATGAAGTAAGGGCACCTGGGTATCTTGATATATCGGCACACGCGGCAGTACCGGGATTATGTATTATCCGATGCATTGTTAAGGGAACCTGTGGTAACTGGATTAGGGGTAGGGATTTGGCCTATGGGGTCCCCGGTTATAATGGGACAACGGGTACCTGCATTTCAGGTCACATGGGAGGCCTACATAGGTATCTGGAAACACAAAGGTAGGCCTACCTAGATTAAGGCACATGTATACCTGGATTATCAAAAGCAACTGCGATATTCGGATTATTTAGGGCCCGTCTGGATACATGTAGGACATGTTTTTGATATTGTATCACATTTTTTTACGCTTTGTTTACTTACCGCCCCGTGAAATCTTCTAGCGGGTCCCGCTAGTTGTAATTATTATAATGACTGTAATTTTAAATGTTTTGTACAGCACTTTGGCCATTTTTGATTAAGCGCTAAATAAATGCTGTTATTGACGTTATTCGTAATTGGCGATTTCAAACTATAGATGGCGACATACTCTAATAATAACGAAAGCGAGGCCAGTACGGATTAATTACGTAAACATTAGTTGTTGTGTAATTGCACTTGATGAACGACGTCAAAAGTGTGAGTAATTTTTCCTTCTTTCTACACAAACCAGCTAATAACGAATAAGCGCGTTATGAAACCAATATTGTACAGCATTTACACGAAGACAGTGTAGCTCGAACATCTATCGCCATTGACTAGTTTGCAGTCATTGTTTGCTATTTGTCATAGCAGTTTTGACTTCCGAATTTTGACCCTCCGTAGTGTTCAAGCTGGCTTCTATCTTTATTGCTTTCAAAACCATGAAACGTCTCGTTTCAGCGTGGAATAAAGTCGTCGATAAACATACTAACGATTGAAAGGTGGATGGACCAGTATCAGGCACCAGTTGTTTGCTGATTGCTGCCTGTGAGCTGCAAATTTTGAAACTGCAACTGGCTTGATCATTGATGATTATTACATGAGTAAATGTAGCTCCGAATCCTAGCTCTCTGTGGGAGACCTATGGAATGAAAGTATATGAATCGACTTCGCGGATGGTCGGACAAATTATGGGGATTCCTCTGATATCAAAATATCTTGATGTGAATCAAATGTAGCCAATCATCTTTTTAAACTAAAATGTTGTTTTGACCACTATTACGATGGTATTAGTTTCATGACCCCCCCCCCCCCCCTATTTGAAGAAGTTGTGCTCATCTGCCGCTGATAGGGTACTTCCATCATCTGAAAGCGAATAGAAACTCGCTAATGATTTTGCTAATTTCTTTATTGGAGAAAGTAGAACGAGTTAAGAACAAACTGGACAGCTTACCACCAACTAACACTCGGACTGAGACGCCTTTGAGCGAGTCGCAGCTACCACGTTTTACAGAAGTCTCGCCTGAGACGCTTCACAAAGTTGTGATGAATTCCCCTTCTTCTTCGTGTCATTCAGATTGCATCCCGACATGGCTACTCAAGGAATGCTTTGAGGAACTTCTGCCAGCAATCACAAGAATCGTGAACTCCTCCTTGCTATCAGGAACGTTTCCATCTTCATACAAACTTGCACGCGTGACACCTTTGATCAAGAAGGTTGGTAAAGATCCTGAAGATCTTAACAACTATAGACCAATATCAAACTTGAATTTGTGTCCAAGGTTGTCGAACGCGTAGCAATGTCACAGTTGCAGGAGCATATGCAAGATAATGGACTTTACGGAAAGGTGCAATCTGCGTACAGGAAGAACCATTCTACTAAAAGTGCATTACTTCGAGTCCACAATGACGTCCTTCGTACGCTTGATCATCGGAAGGAAACTATTCTTGTGTTACTTGATCTCTCGGCCGCCTTCGACACGTTTGACCATCATATTCTTCTGAGGCGACTGAGGGATCGATATGGTATTTGCGGTGATGTTTTGCAGTGGTTTAAGAGTTGCCTCCATGACCAGAAGCAATGCGGTGCAATCGGTAAGAGCTTGTCAAAGAATCATCATTTGCAATGTGGTGTTCCACAGGAATCGGTTAGTGGCCCCTTTGATTTTACAATCTACGCTGCTCCTTTAGAGGATGTTATCTGAGAACATAGTGTTAACAAGATAATCTACGCTGACGACACGCAGGTGTATCTTTCTTTTGATAAGTCGGATAGAGCCAAGGATTTGGAAAAGATTGAAGAATGTGTTCGCGATATAAAGCAATGGACTGCGGCTAATCGGCTTCTGTTAAATGATTCCAAAACAGAAGTTGTGCACATGACGTCACGTTTCTCGAAAGACATCTCTTCCATCTCATCTTTGACAATTGGGCAGTCGGAAGTAAATATTGTTGACGAGGCGCGCAATTTGGGAGTTGCTATGGACATGCATATGACTTTGACTACGCACGTAAACAATGTATGTCGCTCTGCATACTTTGCCATTCACAAGATCGGGCAAATACGCAAATTCATCGACAGAAAAACAGCAGAAACTCTTACGCATGCTTTCGTCACCTCCCGTCTGGACGCCAATAATAGTTTGCTATACGGTCTTCCTGCCACTACGCTTGCAAAACTCCAACGTGTACAAAATAGCGCTCTTCGCTTAGTAACTGGTGCAAAGAAGGACTGTAGCATTACTTCACTTCGTCGTGAGTTGCACTGGTTACCCATTAAGGATCGCATAATCTTCAAGCTTCTTCTCATCACATTGTATGGCTCCATCCTACCTTTCTGAACTTATCACAACCTACGTCCCAAAGCGCACTCTTCGATCAAGTTCACAACTTCTCCTCTAGTCACTTCCACCCACTCGCGAGGTGTCAACATTATACTATGGCAATAGGGCTTTTTCCGTCGCTGCCCCAACTTTGTGGAACAAACTTCCTCCAGAGGTCAGAAATGCTAACACCCTTGCCAAGTTTAAGCGGCTTCTTAAGACACATCTTTTTAATAACCCCATGTAATTGCGTTTTTTATGGAATACAGCTGTGCGTGTTGGACTTTTAATCCTGTGCTTTTAAATTGTTGGTGTTTTTAGATTTATATCAGAACTTATATTTGTATGCAATCATATGCAATATTTTTTAAAAATGTTTTTACTGTTGGTCAATGTTTAATATGGTATAATTTTAGGCTTTTTAGTTGTAGTTTTTAAGATTTTACTGTGTAAAGCGCTCAGAGGCCTTTTCTTGTGTTGGGCGCTATATTAAGTACATTATTATTATTATTATTATTAAACATCCATATTTAAAGGGACATTAAGTGGTGTTGAAAATTTTAAATGTTTAAAAATTTACTTCAGAATTCAAGATGAACATTCAAAATTGCCATTAGTGTTGTTTATATTAACAAAAACACAGCCAAACTTGATTAAAACAATACCATCGCTATTTATTGAAAAACGCCCTCTATGCAAATATGGTTCGCGTTATGTATCACGCGTACTGCAGGGGGATACTGTCGGACGTAAAATGCTCGTTGCGGCTCTACGAGCATTTTTGAATCGACGTTTTGTTGTACAAACAGGGCTGATTTTTCTTAATCCGTATATATAGGTGTAAGTTTATACATATAATACAATTATAAAAATATACAAATCCCAGTTTTTATCATATATTTTTGTAATTGAGGGCGCTGCCTCCACCACATCTCTTAATGCCCCTTTAACCAGCTTGTTATTCTTTGTGCTGCAAGTCAGACACTTATATTTCATAAGACAAATAAATTGATTCAAAATATGAAACAATGCAGGTACATGCCTGCATATAAACAGTTATATTTGTAATGACGCATTTTCATATTGAAATATAGAATGCAGAATCAATATTGTAATGTTCTGTGTAATGTAGTGGAAATGTGTTGAGTTTTGATGATTTGATTTTAAAATGTGTTTATATTAAATATGAAGCTACATAATCAAATAATATACATGTGTATGTGTACGAATACACAAAGAATGAAAATGTATATACTTGTTGAAAAGTTACGAAAACGTAATGGCCATTTCACGACAATGCATAATTGTGTGTGTTATATTAGAGAGCTTGCAGTGTTCAATTACTTATAAGAAAATGTAAATAGAAACACATTGAAAAGGAGGACAATATCTTGCAAAACTAATGTACTACGAAAAAGAAGAAAAATGCATTTATTAAACTAGAGCGGTTCTCGGGGTTTCGCGGTTTGCGGGTTTCGCGGTTTGTGGGTTTTGCGGTTTGCGGGTTTTGCGGTTATTGGGTTGCATGGTTTTGGTTGGTACTTTGGGATCCCAGGGGAACCAGATTCGATGACTGTCACTATGTTAGCAATGTGTTGTAGAATGTATTGATGTGGTGACAAATTGAATTAGCAGGCAGCTAACTTATTGTTTTAGTTGGATATTATCGAGAGGGGGTCATTGGTGAAAGGAGGGCAGTAATGGGAGGTTGCACGTGCATAAACAGGACAAATGTGGGATAATCTTGTGGCTGTTGAATACGAATGTATAGTTTAGTGGAGTAATTGTTGTATTGAGCGTAGTATTGTTCTCGCTTATTTAACTGGTGTACAGAAATGGTATCAGTTAGGGTTGTCAAAAACTTGGTACCTCTCCTTCCTTGAGTTACGTAATGAATGGAGTTTTTTAAGTTATAAATGTAAGCATGGATAATAAATGGAGGAAATGTCTTGGTTTTATGTTTGTATGTGAAAATGGCGAAAATTACGGACGAGTTCAGCAACATTTTGCGTCATGTGTTTGCATTGAAAACAACAAATATGATCATTGGCAAAGACCAATATGGCATGTTGTAGAGGCAACCAGTTTGTGTTTGTTGACTTGCATTGTATTTGAATGGATTACGGTTAAGCTATAGTCTTATTTGGCCATCACGAGACATTGTTGAACTGCGTATTGTCCTAACTAATTGCAGTACACGCGCGAGGAAGTCAAACAGTGGCGTGCGCAAAAGGGGGGGGGGGGGGGCGCCCCCCCCCCCACTATTGAGTCAGTCGGGGGAAACTTAGGCCAGTCGGGGGAATTGAGAAGGAGTGTTGGTCAGTGGCATCATGGAATTATGAGTCAAAAACACAGATGACAAATGTTCGCGCGCTACGCGCGCATATGTCTTCCCAAAATGCAATATTCTTTGGTACAAGCTTATTTAAAGCCAAAATGTAGCTCAATCGTGCAAAAAAAAGGTGTAAATTCGAAAATTTTCGCGCGCTACGCGAGCAGTTCTTTAATCAAATAGTCGGGGCATTTTATTTAAGGCCAGGTGGCCCCCAACTCACAATATCCTGCGCACGCCACTGAAGTCAAATAGAGAAGAAGTTTGTGGAAAATTACCTGTTATGGATTTCATTGGTCATGACTGTCATGGTAATCATATCACATAGTTGTTTCAGACATGCACATACGTACATGTACATACCAACCGTCTTGTGAGTTAATAATATTGTGAAAATGTGAGGCTCATTTGTGTTATTTATTAATTCAGGGAGGTGTCAGACTGGTTAATTCAAGCTTCAAGCTTTTTGAAATAAAATTACGAAACTGATTTAGTTATATATGGCAAGCTGTTTATCGGTCAGAAAACAATGTTTTTTTACCGATAAACTGAGTTGATCGAGATAAAATATGTTTTTCAAGCGAAAAACATACTTCATCGATAAACACTGTTTATTAAATTGAAAAACACTGTTTTTTGCTCGAAAAACAGAGTTTATATTTATATTAACAGAATTTATAGATACAGTGTTTTTCGCTCGATAAACTCAGTTTATTAAACTGAAAAACACTATTTTTCGATTGAAAAACAAAGTTGATCCATAAACACTGTTATTCGCGCGAAAAACATAGTTTATCAAATTGATAAACTATTTTTTGAGCGAAAAACAATGTTTATAAATAAACACTGTTTTTCGCTTGAAAAACATAGTTTATCTCGATAAACTCAGTTTATCGGTGAAAAACAAAGTTATTTGGTGATAAACCATTTTTATCGAATTATTATACATTAAAATTGCCATTGGCACGCTTAATGTATAATAATTTGATAAACACGGTTTATCGCTGATAAACACTGTCAATCAGTCGAACAATGATTTTCAACCAATAAATAAACTGGGGTTTTTTCGAGCGAAAAACATAATTTATCAAATTGAAAAACAGTTTTTTTCGCTTGAAAAACACTGTTTTTTCGTTCAAAAAAATCTTGTTTATCGATAAACTGTTTTTCAATCGAAAAACAGTGTTTTACGCTCAAAAAACTCATTTTTATCGGTCTATAAACACATAGTTTATAGTTTATCGATAAACTCAGTTTATCAAATTGAAAAAAACAGTTTTCAAGCGAAAAACAGTGTTTATTGATAAACTCAGTTTATCGGTCGATAAACACACATATGGTCCGTATGCGCAAAAGGTGGGTCTAAAGTTAAACCTGGTCTAAATGAAATTGATTCATGCGTCAAAAGCTGTTTTCTTCTGCATTTTCATTAGATATTTTGTGCCATTGTTGAACTTTGCATCCAAATCTTTTCAATTTGTTAGCAAATTTGAGAAAGGAATGTAATGAAAGTGTGCATTTCACAAAAACCAAAAATCACTTAGACAAGGTCTATCTTTAGACCCGGTCTAACTCTTTTGTGCATACGGACCTTTAGTTTATAGTTATCGATAAACTCAGTTTATCAAATTGAAAAAACACACCCTGTTTTCAAGCGAAAAACAGTGTTCATTGACAAGTTTATTGATAAACACTGTTTTTCGATAAACCGTGTTTATCCAATTTCTATACATTAAGCTTGCCATATACACCACTGTCAGCAGTGCAAGATATGTCTGTAAACCACCCAGTGACGTGGTCACAGAGCTCTGTTAGTGTTAGCATTAGCATAGGGTTTACTTTTTACTACACAATTAATCAACACACACACAATTTCTATTTATGAATTTATAATATCGAGTTTATTTTTTAAATAATATCAATGACAACTATACCAAATAAATCCCATTATAATGATGAACACAATAATCTTTACAAAATTGGCAAACAATTTAACAAAAAGACCCTTTTGTTGACCTTACAAAAATGTAGTGGTGATCAGTACTGATGGTGATCATAATTATAAACAGTCATTTTTGTTTTCTATCTAGACCCTTTCATGGTTCTTAGAACCAAATTGTTCTGCGTGCCTACACACCTTTCAGAATATTTTAAGAGGAACTAAATTGTTGTTTAGACATTCATACCTATTGTCTGTTCTTTTTAGAGAGCCCTTTAGTGGTTTGCCCTAAAGTTCTCAATTTGTTAGGGTTCAGTAGAGATTTACAATAAACCTTCAAATAGGGAAAATGATTCCTCAAAATGCAGTTCTTCATATTTTAAGAACCCTTTGGAGACACTTTTAAGGTTCTGCAAACAAAATAATTGTAAGGTGTGAGACAACATGCCATTGAGACTCTGAAATAAGAGGCCACATTAATTCCCTTTTTTTTCTAAGGGGTATGTACATGTACGCACTTGAACATTTTGAAGGTTGCTTTTTCTTCTTGTTTTAACACCTGATTTGCATCAAATTTTGTCACATATGGCTCATAATTCACAATGAAATAACCCTAACACAGAGGCACATTTTCCAAAGATTTTTTTCTCACGGCCAAAAAGCGAGGGGGGAAAGGCCCCCACATCCCTGAGGCTTGAACCCCGGACCTCTGGGTTCAGAGGCAAACAACTTCCCGCTAGGCCACGGGGGTCAACCATACTTGGTTCAGTATACTCAAGGAGTTATCATACTTAAGGTCAGTCAAGCATAATAGCGTGACCAAAAAAACGCGTAAAAAGGGGTGTTTTTTCAGTGTTGGACGCGTCACGCGTTAAGGGTATCAAAAACGCTGATTTTCAAGAAAAAGGGTGGCTTAAAATACCGGTCGAACGTGTTTAGGGTAACTTGTTTCTAGCGTCATAATCGCCATAGCAAACCGAGATAGCAAAGACCGTCGTTTTGTAGCGTTCACAATATGCGCTAGAGACTGGAAAATCCCGACGAACTGCAACGGGCTGACATTTCAGCTGATAATTTTGACAGCGGTAGAATTCTGACCCGGGAATTCTGTTTAGGGGTCATGTTCTGGCAAGAACTTGTTTAGGGGTCAAAATTTGCAAGGAAAGCGTGCTAAAAACTTGTTTAGGGGGTAATTTTGCTTGCAGGGTAAGACTTGTTTAGGGGGTGTCTGGAAAATTTTTGGTCACGCATGTGTACACCATTATGTTTGACTGCCCCCCCCCCCTGGGACTTAAGTATGATAACTCCTTAGTATACTTCACCAAGTATATACTAACCCTGGACTATTTCATTGAAAAACTGCCAAACCGGTACTACCAGTTACTACGATGCGGTGTGCTTGTGTCACCCGGTTTGGCAGTTTTTCGATGAAATAATGACCCCAGGAAAACTGTTTTCATTTTTTTGGTATACTTTTTGGTCAAAATTTCAAAATATATTAGATAAGTTAAAAAATGAGAAATTCGTACCAAAGTTAGTGTCTTTACATCATAATCAAGCGATTTGGGCAATTTTTACTCAAAATTATCTTTGTTAGCTGTGTAAAAAAACGTTTGGGTCAAAAAAGTGAAATTTGGATTCTCTGATCCATTTCCTTTAGAAAAATGTACACTTTTATATACATTTGAGTCATAGTTCAATAATTACAGCACTCACAAAATGATGAGCTCCACAATTGAGTCAAGAGTGTGATACAAACACCTCTCTATAAGTCTCTATGAAGGTCGCACTGTTTCTCTGAAACACAATAATGATCCACATTTTTGTCAGTGGACAGGAAAGATGACCATTGAAAATTATCCATGGGTCCTTAAAATGAACATTAGGTCAGCATAGCGTGAAAGATGAGTCATCCATAGAAACAGCATTTTAGTGGCACTTGAGTTTTTAAGTTTGATGCACAACAGGCTTAAACTGGTAGGTATAGGCTGGCACAGATGGGTTGAATAATCCAGAATTACAGACTACCCGAAATAGATGAACCTGCATAGGGAAACAGAAACATTAGAAGCTTGGGTTAATGCCACACATTATTATGCATTGCTAATTTGGATGGATTTTGAGTGGTTGCTTTATAGTCTATTTGGCCATCACGAGACAGTTACGTAACTGCGTATTGTACTAATTAAAGCATATAACGCACGCGCCTACTTGAGGCACTGGCGTATATACAAGAGCGTTGAAAGACGGAGGATACATACGCGTGCATAAAAGCTGCCAACTGTTAAGTTATATGATTATATCACAGTCCAGAGGAAGCCAAATAGAGACATTGTGTTTTCTTAAAAATTGACATTTTGTGTCAAAATTGACCATGAGGGTGCTTTTCAAGATTGTGTGCAAGTTTTCTGCCATTCGCTATTTTAAAGTTTACAGCTACGAAGATGATCACAAGTTTGGCCTACTCAAGAAATCTGGGCGTTCTTTCACAATTAGTTTGTCCGAAGCACTCATTTGAATGTTCTTTGCACTGCTCCTATTCAAATGCATGGGGTCATATAATGCATGTGGCATCCAAATGAATGGCAACTTTTCAGATGGCCGATGGACCCATAAGCCAAGGTCCAATTTCAACCAGATTTGATGTATTAATTTGACCCCTCGACTTGATTGAGCCTTTTGTGACTTCGAGTCTTAAACAACCTGACATGGTCAGTGGCAGCACCAGCCTCATAATTTTTTGGGGCCATTTTACGCTAAAATTGACAAATTTGGTCTAATACTAACTAGTAACTAATTAGTATGAAAATGTGCATTTGCACACCAAATGTAGCTCTTTTATGCTAAGATTGTCAAAATTTGGTCTAATTTAAACTAATTTTGGAAGAAATTGTGAGCGGAGCGCGGAAAAAATTGCCTTTTATGCTAAAGTTGTTTATTTTTTTCTAATTTTAAGTAAATCAAATTTTTGAACAAATTCAAAGCTCTGCGATCGCCGAGAACTGATGCTCGATTTATATCAATTCTCTGCATGTACTGCACACATATTCTTATTAAACTTCCATTCTATTTTTTTTTCTCACTACTACATGTATACCTTCTTGCTCTTCTGAAAGTTCTGAATCAGAGAGGGCTTTCAAATGGTATAGAATTCAATCATTTTACATTTAATTTAATTCCTACCTCAACAATCAAGTGTATTGCTGGAACTGCAGGGTGTTGAAATTTGTGTGGTAGCCAAGGTTTGTTCTCTTTCTGGAAATCAGGACGATCATGGAGCTTTGATTTTCTGTGGAAATAAAAAGAATAAAAAAGTAAATTAATGCAAAGATTCCTGTCTTAAATCTAAAACAAATTTGGTTGCCTAACCAGAATATTGTGACTCAACTGTAAAGGCTGGGATCCACACAGACAGAAAACCATGCATGGTGATATTTTCCATGTGGTCACATACATTATAACAATAATATTAAAGGTACATGTAGATGTTCTGATTGCTGACCAGATTTTCAACTTAAAACAAAAATTTGTTGATCACAGCTTCATCATCTGAAGCTCGCGATCATAACAAAAGGTTGAGGGTAACAGGAGCTCAAAGCAATCTTTCTAGTTTTAATACATTTTTTTAAATTATTTAACCAACTTTGGCAATTTATGGTTCAGATTTGGACTTTGAGCTCTGTGCGTGTGATATCGTCGATTACTATTAGGAAGTTAATGGTGCCATTTCATAATCATAAATTTCCATGTGATTCAATAGGCTTTATCGTTTAGGCGAGGCCCTGTGCTCATCATGCTATGTAATTGTATTCTGCCGTGATCGATTGCGGATAATCGAGGATGCACAGTTCATTTTCATTTACATGTAGTCAATCAGTGTATGCTAAGTATGATCTACATGTACATGTACATGTATGCTAACTTGACATTTAATCTCATTCCTGGATTGTTAAAATTGTTGATCTCTACTAATGTTTTAGTTGATGAAAAAAAAGATTGACATTTTTCTTTCAAAAACCCGAAGATCACAGGCGCTTCAAGGATTTTTCATTGATAAACCCGCGATACCGAGAAAACATGGGTGACTTTCAAAATACCGAGAAATGTAATCAAAAGCTAGAATCACGCCATGAAAAACACAATCACATTTTACTCCGAGGCTTACTGTTTATGGAACTGTTTTAGCTTTTAGGAGTATTAAACACCTAATTGTCTTGTTGGCACAAACTGTTTACTGTACACTACAGTACAAGTTCACTGGCAAGAGAAAAAAAAAGAGGAATATTTATGGAACAGTGAAAACAATGTAACACTGGCTCAAACCAAAAAGTTGTTCTTTTAAATGGGACTTAACCAACTTTGCCATACATTTGTAGAAGTATAACCAATAACATTCTTATGGTCTTGTTTGGCGCAAAATGCACACTACAAGTTCACAAGCAAGGGTATGAGGAATCACACACAAAATAGAGGATGGTCTTGTTGGCGCAAACTGTACACAACAATTTCACACGCATTAGTGCAAAGGACACACACGAAGCTCTAGAGGTTGGTCTTGTTGGCGCAAACAGTTCATGACTATACAAAAAAGAAGAATATGGTCCCATGTCACAAGGTGGTGTAATTTGTGTTACATGGTCAAAATTGCCAAAAAAGGTATTTTGTTATATGTTTTAGGTATTGTCACCCTCTACTAATTCATACCACTTTCTTGTTAAAAATTCCTTTCGTTAAGGCAAAATCGGCTAATTAAGAGTTAATTAGTCCATTGTTGGCAATGTAAACAAGAATTTTCAAATGCGTTTTTCTCAAATTGGACCTGCTGTACTAAAAGAAGCACACAGTTGAAGTAATTGGTTGTATCAAACTGATACATACAAAATATATTGAAAACATACTAATACACAAATTGAGCAGTGAAATTTGGTAAGAAATATTGTAATTTGCATATTAATTACAATTTAATTATAACCTTAATTTACGCGGTATACCCAGAATAAAATTATTGTTTATCACTATGTAAAATTACCAAAGTAGTCAAGTGTCAAGTTTGATTCCACTGCATATGATAAATAGATACATAAGAAGTAACATTGTGGTGAAGGATACTTTTGTAATTAGCTAATTAAGTTAATTAAGCGATCTTACTAAGTGGCTTCAAGAATTTTTACATCCTCTTTTGATATGTATTATTTATCTAAAGGTAAATGACTTTGAAATGCTTTAGCATTTCTTTAAAGCATTACTAAATAGGTCCTACATGATTGAATGTACTTGTATCTTTAAAACATTTTAAACCATGATTGATAACACATTATTAATTAATTATACAGCCAATTAATTAATAATTCCCAACGCTATAAATCAGAGGAAACAGAACTTCAGCATGCCCTAATGTTTTGATAAATGGCAATCATTATTCTTTTTAGAGGAATTTGTATTTATTACAAATTTATCTTTAAAATGAGATATTGATGAGGTTGATAGGACAAGGGGTTATGAAAATACAACAATTTATTCAAATCGACATGACGAAAATCATGTATTTCCCTATACTAATACATTACCCGCACCCGCCTGAGCCGCACCCGCCTGAGCCGCACCCGCCTGAGCCGCACCCGCCTGAGCCGCCACCCCAACTTTTTCAGATTTAAACTGCTGTTACTATGTCATTTAAATTCCTATTTCAATGAGATTTCACACAGTTATAGATCCATCTCTCAGCTTTAAAATGATGCATCAACCAGGCCAAGGGGTTGTGAAGCTATAATATTTGAATGACAAATCCATTCCGAAAAATGTAACACCGCCACCCTTTTAGCATGCCCACCTTATGACATGCGACCATATACTGAAACGCTGCCAACAATAATAATAATAAAAAATGTATGTATCGAGCACCGTATGTTGCCAACAACAACCACAAGGCGCTTTATAAAAACAAAAATGTAAAGTGATAATTTTCAACTTGCATTTGTCGATCTTACTGTTACCTATCAACCGGCCGTATGTTGAATGTTGAAGAATTAATATAATAAGTTAAAAGTTCCCTGTTGAAAGTGTGCAGTTTTTTTATTATTTTTATTTTCTTATACCAGCATAAGCTCAAAGGTTGACCAACATGGAGATAAAATCACACAAAGAGTCACACATATAAGTTATAAACACTTAGTTTAATAGTCAATGCTAAATAAACATAATTTGGTCCTGAAGAAGTCAGAGCTAATCCTAACGAAAGCTTGACAGATTAAAACTCGTCCAACGGCGAACCCGTTAAGCTTTTAACTTATATTATGAATACCCTTCGTAAAAGCCTGTCTCACAAGCTAAATAAACTGTTCAAAATATAAAAGACATAAAAACAAACAAAAAAATGAAGAGGGAAAAAAATTGAAAAATCTGACCGGGCGGGTGATAGATCATCAAGGACACAAGTAACATACATGTATTTTCAGATCTTAAACTTGGTCTTGTACACAGTCCATGTTGCCAATTTACTGTTACCGTATTATCCCTATTAAGCGCCCATGCCCTTATATTATAAGCACCCACCCCAGTTTTTCTCAATGATTACCAACAAACAATCCCTTATAAGCGCCCACCTTTTCAATTACCGTAGCACTGTACAACAACATTTATCGCCACAGCGTCCTTCAGTATAAGCAATAATGCTCTCCCCAATCCTTCGGGACGCCTTAAGCAAGTAAGCAAAGCAATCCCACTAGGCACTTAACTGCCACACGTACACGTACAGTAGTGCTGATACCACTGCCTGTAGAGCGAATGGTTTTGAACATGCTCCACGATAAATGAATTTTAAAAAAGGTAACATATTAAGCGCCCACCCAAATTGACTTTGCTAACCGCCCTGGGCGTCTAATAGGGATAACACAGTACATAGCCTAGGGAAAATAAGGCAGTATTTCTAGGGAAAATAAGGCAGTATTTCTTGGGAATAATTGCGGGTTGAGATTGAACCAATGTATACATATTATTAGGCCCCGCAAGGTGGATTTTTCAGTTTCCTGTCACCTGCCGGTGCCGGCACAATTCATTGTTAACATTTCTGAGAAAAAAATACTGATTTTGCAATAAAAACGATCGAATTCATGCATTTTTGGATTGAAATATCAGACCAATCGTCCATCGTGAACAAAATATTAATTTTGACCAGAATAGCCTTTAACTTCTAAATGGACCCAATTTCATTCTTTGATAGTGTGCAGTGGTGTATAACAATACGTCTGGCCTTTGTCACCAACCAAAATGTAGTGCCGGTTAATTTTGATGATGGCAAACGGAATACGTTTTGCGAAAGAAGTGCATTGGATCATGGCATGGGGTCTTGAGGGCCTTAATTCTTAGGGGTTATAATATGCACTTTGAAGGTTCCTGCCACATCATGTCTTGTTTTATGAGGCAGTTTAATGATTTTATCCACAAATTGTTAAAAAACAAAAAAATTAGAGCGCCGTTTTATTTACCCTTTTTTCTGAGAGTGCTGGTCGTCAATCGTGAGTGGCGGCTCCGACCGACAACCCTGAGGCGCATATTAAAAAAAAAATTCTCTCAAAGCTTTTCAGTGTTTCAAAACCTTAAATGCAGAATGCATGTTTTATTAAGGGTTATAAGTATAAATTATTGAAATCCTTACAATATGACCATTTGTATTTAAAATGATGTGTTCAATGAAAATCTGAAAAATCTGTGAAATTTGGGATTTTTCTTTCTTTTTTTTTATTTCTTTTTTTAAATCCACAACTTTTTGTCTAACACGCATCAATTAACTAACGGGCCCGAGAGCTTTGAGAGCAAAGATTTTTTTAAATATAGCCTTATCCTAGCCCAAATGGTGGCTTTACTATCGTACACACTAAATCCACAATGTCGACTCATTATAGTAATAGTATTGATTTCATTCCATTATGCGCGGAAGCTTTTGAGACCAAAGATTTTTAAATAGCCTTATCCTAGCCCCAATGGTGGCTTTACTATCGTTCATGCTTCACTATACAAGGCCAACAAAAAATTACAATAAAAAATGATGGTTCAACCTTGTCTGCAGGCTGAATAATAAAAAAGTTATAACCAAAAGTAGTTTGCCTCATATTGCTGAAAACTGGGCAAGTCATGCACATTTTAAATCATTTTAGGTAAAAAAGGGTTTACTTTCATGATGTCCAGTCAGGGCCGTAAGACACTTTTTTCAAAGGGGGGGCGTTTTTCCAAAATAATCACGGGAAGATTTTTTCGAATTTGTACCTACTTTTTGCACGATCGAGGTACATTTTGGCTCTAAACAAGCTTGTAGCAAAGAATATTGCATTTTGGGAAGACAAATGCGCGCATAGCGCGCGAAATTTTTTCATCTGTGTACACATTTTCCGGGGAAGATTTTCAAAGGGGGGGCGATCGCCACCATCGCCCCCCCCCCTTCCTACGGGCCTGCCAGTTGCTTGTGTGGTGTTATTTAGACATCAGTGAATACACCCAGCTTGTTTCATACTTTTCCGCTGGATTTAAAAGAGAACATGGAGTTTTCTACATATTTTGGTCAACTTTTTTTTTTAAATGTCGCCCTCTATTGAAATCCTTACAATATGACCATTTGTATTTAAAATGATGTGTTCAATGAAAATCTGAAAAATCTGTGAAATTTGGGATTTTTCTTCTTTTTTTTTGATTTTTTTTTTTAAATCCACAACTTTTTGTCTAACACGCATCAATTAACTAACGGGCCCGAGAGCTTTGAGAGCAAAGATTTTTTTAAATATAGCCTTATCCTAGCCCAAATGGTGGCTTTACTATCGTACACACTAAAGCCACAATGTCGACTCATTATAGTATTGATTTCATTCCATCATGCGCGAAGCTTTTGAGACCAAAGATTTTTTAAATATAGCCTTATCCTAGCCCCAATGGTGGCTTTACTATCGTTCATGCTTCACTATACAAGGCCAACAAAAAATTACAATAAAAAATGATGGTTCAACCTTGTCTGCAGGCTGAATAATAAAAAAGTTATAACCAAAAGTAGTTTGCCTCATATTGCTGAAAACTGGGCAAGTCATGCACATTTTAAATCATTTTAGGTAAAAAAGGGTTTACTTTCATGATGTCCAGTTGCTTGTGTGGTGTTATTTAGACATCAGTGAATACACCCAGCTTGTTTCATACTTTTCCGCTGGATTTAAAAGAGAACATGGAGTTTTCTACATATTTTGGTCAACTTTTTTTTTTAAATGTCGCCCTCTATTATAGTCAATGATATGAACATCCCATGTAAAGCCACATTTCTGTTTCTGTTTCGGTTAAGTCGGTATGCGCAGATAAACTGTACTTCACCAACAGTTCCTAATAGTAATAGGAAATTAATGAACTCAAATGATTTACTAAGACTTAAGAGTAAGACATCTATCTAGTCAATTGACCAATTGAGTGCATGATTGATTTCGCCTAGGCCTATATTTAAAGGTAGATGACCCGATCACATCTACAAAGGTAGGAATCATCGTTAAACTAAACTTAATTTATACATATACGAAGGCGCGGACATACGGGAACTTGGCAATGTCTTGCTAGACGTCCCGTAACTCAAGTGCGCATGCTCAAACCAATTAAAATACGTTGGTGCTATACACGGTTTATTCCGTACGGGACGTGAGGCAAGATATAGCCGGGAACTTTGAGTTATTTTTACTATAGCAAATTTGCTTGGCAACCAGTGATTCAAAAGCATAACATTCCATGCACGCACTCAACGCTGAGCGTTACGCACTTGAATCGCAGTAGGCGCAATGTGCGGATGCCTTAATTAATTGATTGATCTGCGCAAGTTGTTTTTGTTTTTGTTTTCACCGGCATCGGATTGTTTTCACCGGCATGACGTAGGTCCGCCCCAACCTATACGGTAATTAGGCTACATAGCGTCATACTCATAGCCAATCTGAATGGTATCTGCGCAAGTTGTTTTTGTTTTTGTTTTCACCGGGATCGGATTGTTTTCACCGGCATGACGTAGGTCCGCCCCAACCTATACGGTAATTAGGCTACATAGCGTCATACTCATAGCCATTCGAATCTGAATACATGTACAGCACGCGACGCGACAACAATGACAAAAAGCCCATCTGATCTCCATTTTGAGATTTATTGAAGATTTGTAAACACATTGCCTTTGCCTTGGGGAGAGTGGAGATGAAGCCTTGTGATATCATACTGGCTATAACTTTGAAAGGGGTTGTGTTATGGAGATAAGGCGGGGTGTGTGTGTTACTGAAAGAAATCGAATTTCTTTCAGAAAATCAACATTTTGAAAACATCGAGATGAGGCCTCGAAATGTAAAACTAAATGTGGCAAAATATCGACACGCATTCTTGATTCTATTATTATAGTATAATACATACATCTACAGACTAATTTCAAAACAGAATAAGTTCTTAAATTAATTTTACCTTCGTGCTCACCCAACAGACAGCTAAATCTCCAGATGGTCGGTTACAATGCCACACAAAAATTGACGACCACGATTCTTTCATTCGCGTAAAACGGTAAAATCCAGCCAGTTTCCTCTCAGTCAAATGTTCATTCAAGTCAGCTAAACAAATTTCGATTCTCGAAAAACACCAATGGATATAAACATCGAGCCGGCCGCTTCCCTTGGATTACATATACATCCGCAACATTTTCCCATCACAATGAAAGTAATAACTTTATAGTATCAAAATAGTGTAGAGGTAACAACAAAAATAGGTAAATTATTTAAAAAAAAGACAATATCTCCGAGACAAATCAACGATAAGCCCGATATTTATTCCATGTACTTCGGGTCTACTTCTTCGTGCGCACGATACACCACACCCTAGCACATCCACACAATTGCGAAAATCACAAATCGATAAGTGTTAACGGCAGTCCGAAAACGACAATTTGGAACCCGGTAGTTTATTTTATTGGTTAAAAATCATAGTAAAAACTGGAACCAGCTGATAAAATCAAGAGCACAAAGCTGCTGTTAATGGCCTAGCGTGAGACTAAAATGTGAAACAGAGACGGAAATCGATAAGTGTTAACGGCAGTCCGAAAACGACAATTTGGAACCCGGTAGTTTATTTTAATGGTTAAAAATCATAGTAAAAACTGGAACCAGCTGATAAAATCAAGAGCACAAGGCTGCTGTTAAGGCTGCTGTTAATGGCCTAGCGTGAGACTAAAATGTGAAACAGAGACGTGCCTTCGATACGGGCCCAAAAACACCTTAGTAACGCCTAATTTTAAAATACATTAGACCAAAAAAATATGCTCATGCAGTAGGTATCAATATAATACACAACTTATCAAAATTTCCTTCAACCAACGTCCTTACTTTTCAAGATTCTTGTACCACAAAAAGTACGATAAAAAGCCACGATAAAAGGCAGTAACTGGTCTGGGATAACACAACACATACGGACAAAACCCCCTAAAAATGGCTACAAATGGCCATGTTCAGATTCATGCTACCGAACACAGTATTCGAGACTGTAGTCATCTCATAATAATATGGAATATTAAAGAAATACGAGAAGTACAAGTTCAATGAATGCCAGCGACACTGGTCATGCGGATATGCATAGATAGTAAACATAACAGAGTAAACTTGCATTTTATATATATAACAACTGAGAAGGGAGAGGGAGATGGAGAGAGGAGGGCGAGAATGCGAGAATGAGGAATCCAAAAAGATATGATAAAGTTTGGGAGAATTGGAACCGCTTAGAATTGCCCTTAGAGAACATCAACATTCAAAGAGCTGGTCCCGAAAGCCGGCATTACACAATGTGGGACTTGTGGGGAAACCACCTCTAGCTCTTGATACCAACCTATGCAATGTTGTACTGTCATACATTTGGGCAAACAAATTTAAAATATCTCCAAAAAATTTGTAAATAAAAATACCGGGTGGTTAAAAAAAAAGGTGACCGAAGTTCAAGGTAACTTTTCAACCACATTTATAGGTTCAGAGAATTTGTGTTTACTCAGTCTTGATCAGCGTAAGTGTTGAAATTATCCTGAACAAATGGTACATTTAGCTGGTTTGGTTTAGCTTCAGATATGGTTCATTACAGAAAGCATATACAAAACTGCTTTTTCCACGGGAGCGTCTTCGTAGAGATAGAATGCACAAAGTGTACTTTAAACACGATTGGTCACGAATTGTGAAAAAAGGAGAAAAAGAACAAACACACATCTGAAACACTTGTCTGGTGCTTGACATTACCTACTTACGTACCTACGTTTCTTTATTGAATTTGAATTGCACATAAGCATAGAGATTGGGATATTTTTTCAGAGCGGGCTTTTCAATTCTGAATCTAGATCATGCTGTTTTGTTGAAGACAACAACTAAATGACGCTCCCGTGGACAAGTCAGTTTTGTGCATACTTTCTGTAATGAACCATATCTGAAGAACCAAACAAGCTTAACGTGCCATTTTTTCAGGATAATTTCAAAACTTGCTGCTGATCAAGAATAAGTAAAGAAAAATTCTCTGAAACTATAAATGTGGTTGAAAAATTACACATTTTCTCGGGACCCTTTAGATTCCACGCCAGTAAATAATTTCAGTCCTTGTAGAGACGACAATCAAAAGTTTTTTCTTAGCTTTTGTCGCGGGGGCGCGAGCGAGCTAGATTTACACACGCGTGCGATGTCCAAGTGTGCAGAATTGATCAGATCTGACACCACCAAATTTTGGGCGTGGGAAGGGTTTAATTTGGAAACCTTTTATTTTGTTAATCAGCCACGCGGGTTCGTTTGCAGGGCAGAACCATGCGTTTTCGGCTCTATAACGCGAACCAATGACACGGACAATTATTTAAGTTCACAGTTTATTTTCGCTCTCCTTCTTACACAATATATATATTTATCACAACGTCGGTTTTATTTTATAACATCCAAACACAATTACAACTAGAAAAACTTTAATTAGATTGGGTCAATGGTCAAAGTCTCAACTGTCTGTCCTACTACTGGCCTGGCCTAATCTGTCCTGACCGACCGACCGACCTGACCTTGCAACACAAGGTAAACCCCTATGGAAGAGAAAAGTACGCGTTAATTTCCATACACACAATTTTAATGGTTAAAATACCATTACATAAGATAATATTAACGACTATTTTTAAGTAAGACAGGGGTGATCTGAAAGCGTTGATTGTATGTCTGCTCTGGTACGCCTGTCCTCTCTTGACTGCACCGCTCTTGACTGTCCTCTCTTGACTGCACCTCTCTTGACTGTCCTCTCTTGACTGCACCTCTCTTGACTGTCCTCTCTTGACTGCACCTCTCTTGACTGCACAGATCACCACTATCCCATCTTACCGGGTGTTATGACTGACCTAACAATACGATATACATAGGCTTTACACTCAGCTTGACCCCCCCCCCAAAATGTAAGATGAGTGTTTTTGCCTTACCCAACTTTTTAACTCAACCCTCCCCCCATCGAGCATAACCATCGCATGGGTTGAGTTTTTCATCATATAAATATAAATACAATAACAATAGAGGCCTTCGTATGAGTGTTTTTATCCTACCCCGGTTTTTACTCAACCCACCCCCCATCGAGCATAACAATCGCATGGGTTGAGTTTACATAATAAAAACATAAATACAATAACAATAGAGGCCTACGTATTACACGAACTAAGAATGTGAGTGTAATATTAAGCTTTAGATTTTCTTTGGTTATAATCAGGGCAATCATTAATTATGTCATAACGAGTTACAATTTTACTAGCATTTCAAGTAATATAGACAACTCAACTGCACTAAGTCCTATACTACACTGATCTTACTAATATAGAATGATAATAATCTACCTAGGTTATCCGCTTTCATGAATTTCGACGAAATAACTCATGCACGGACTCCATTGGGAATGATGACTCACATTTTCATAATGCACTTTTATAGAATCTTAAACTACACATTTGCATCGAATATTTATGATACATATATACAAGCACACGATACAAAAATAATTAACCTTGATTACCTATGGTATGGGTATCTACTGCAAGAAACGTCGTTGTCTGCACTCGGCTATCAATACTCTGTTTATAGGGAGAATACAGAACATCCTGCTATCGTTATTTCCTCGACACGGCATCATACGCGATGTTTACATTTATACCAGTTTGTGGGAATAGAAATATAAGATCCGAGTAGGCTCAACATGTACAATATTTTAGATCATAATTGAAGAACTAAACACTTTGTTTTGATAATAAAACACTAGGCATGTTTTACTCTATTTACTGACAAGCAGGAACCACCTTTATATACCATATCACTTCATGTCTTAACAATTACTTTAGTAGTGAGGAATTTAAAGGAAGGGCATTAATTTTAACCAATGCACAAGAGATATCACTGTTTATAAATGGTTTTAATTCTCCTATCATCATAGGCCTACCCCTCCATAAATACCATCGGTGTTGTTTTAATTCAAGAAAACACCCTATTAACATGCTACCGTACTTTCTCTACCACCTATGTATATACCACACGACTTAGACAACTAAGCCTACACCATCCATCGCTTCCAAAATAAATGCGCCAGGAACAGACTATAATTTAATAAATAGTCTGCCACTATTTATAATCTTCAAAACTCGCCACAATTTAAGCAAGTGTCAGCTTACACAACAAATCTTGATCTTATCGCCACACAACAATCCGAAAGGTGTGCTGATTATTTTCCACAGCACAATCTGAATGTCGTTTTTGTATACAATCAAAACAATAAACCGCGCCAGTATGCACCACTATTACTAACATTTTACATCTCCAATTGACTCAACATGCCAACTAATTTTGTATTTGGTACAAATATTTTACTCATCATCGCCCGTACGCACGCAATCTGATACAGCGAATGTTTTTGGAATACACTGTAATTTAACCTGTCCAAAACTCACTTTATAAAATAATTGAATCACAAAGCAGCACCCCGCGCTGTTAAAGCTCGCCGCTTTCAAACATCAAAGGCCGCCGACATATGGTGTTTGTGACACACCACTACAAATGGGTGTATCGTTGATACAATAAATAAGCTTAGACAATTATATTTAGTCACAATTACGGAAGCATAATTTGTATATAAAGTCTAGTTTTATGACTTTTATGAGATACACGGAAATATAAACACCAAAAAAAGGTACTGTATAAAATACTTTAAAGAAAATACTCCCTCATCCCACCACTACAGGCCCGCCCTCTATCTCCTCTACGAGTCCCGTATGTACAGCACAGGTTATCATAATACAACTACCATGACATTTGAGATCAACATGATTTTTAGAATACACAATTATTCCGCTTTTACAATCCAAGTAAAATGAAATGTTTATTTATACACCTTTACAACAAGGCTTCTCATCAATAGACCTACACATAATATTACGGGACTGACTGGGCATTTAACAGCATCACAAGCATGTATGAAATCACCCCACAAATTAATAAAAGGCCTATTTAATAAAAATAAACACCTCTATTTTGTGACGATTATTCGGTAATGCACCGAATTAAAACTAACCTTAATAGTTTACAATCTATAATATAATACAACCACGTACCTGACACGTTCAGCAGGGAAGGATGGGTTCGCGACTGTATAATGCATTGACACGAAAGCGAAAATAATAACCCAAGTTTTATTTCCAAACGAGCCGCTTTATATCAGAGAAATCTCTCCGGTTATTTATAAACTCAACCCCATCCATCTCACACACACACCCCTACACAAAGCATCCCATACACAAAGGTCACTCCATCTACCGCTACATGTCGCGAACTTATTAATCGTACACTGTTACTGTATACATGTATTGTTATGCACTTAACTCAGTTAAGTATCAAATATTGTTTACGGAAACGAACATCGCGTCCAGTCCCATCCATGCACAACGCCTAAGGGTAATTTGACCCCAGACAATCTGAATTTGGTGGTTTTAAACCCATGATAAATTCATCTAAACAGTAATTCAACACTAGCCTATGGTCACCACGCAATGCTATAACACATCACTCACATAACTACATACTTTTTATAGCAAATGAAAAAGCCAAAAGGAGAAATTTGGGGGGTGTAAAACTCGTAGTGAATTTGATGAATTTCGGAAAATGTCACCTGTTATTGAATACAAGCAGTTACATAATCTTACGTCATGATTCCGAGAACAAAATTGACCATAATTCACACCAAACCTCATAATCTCTCACGTTTTCTTGGCCCAGTACGATCTATAATATAACACAGTACTTACTATGCCAAGATGTCCGACACAAATAGAAGATTTAAGCTGGATTCACAAATATAGTATCCACGGTTTCTAGGTTTTTGTTCATCAGATAATTCCAAGCACGCAATTGATTCTTTCGGAAATTTCCGTAAAATAGACGCGAGCCGGCGCTCGTGATTGGCTTATCGGCGTCAGGTGACGCGAAGTTGGTACACCCCGCACAATAGGCCTAACATACAGGTGTTCAGGGTGTCCCAAAAACGGCATTCACCCGTCTAATATGGTTAGCAATTATTATAAAAATAGTAATAATAAAGCGATTCCCGCTACACAGCCCCCCACCTAGCATTTGACGTCCCCGTCAATAATAAGCGATAAATATAAATAAGCGGAATCGCGTACACTCTCTACTCCTCATGCACCGCATTATGACGCCAGTACATCCATCATCACAATAATACAACAATATATACATACAATATCTTAACTACATCTTACTCTACTACAATGTTTTAAAGTACACGTGACGCGATAATCTTCTTCGTCTTCATTCTTCAATCTTCTTCTTTTGCCGTCGGTCCCAAATCTTCTTCTTTGTCGCCATCCTCGAATCTTCTTCTTGTCCTCGGCAACCCTTGGTTAGGTCAGTAGCAACCCATGGTTAGGTCAGTAGCAACCCATGGTTAGGTCAGTAGAAACCCCTCTGTTTGGAGCTCTGGATCGAGTCTCCCGCTACGGCTCATAGGAACTGGTGCGATGGCCGCGTAAGCCATATGACACTCAGTAACAACGAGTTGAGCATAGCACCATCCGTATCGCATCACGTCGCACTTCGGCAACTCTATCTCCACAATCTGTACTCGGCGTATATATACGTGATTTTTTTTTTTTTTTTTTTTTTTTTTTAGAACTGGCCTCCTCTCACCCCTTATAGCCAGCCTATCCTCCACATTTTTTTTTTTTTTTTTTTTTTTTTTTTTTTAACAATCCTCCGCCTCCACTTCACCTCCGTTCTAGACATCACCTCCATCATTCACCATCTTCACTGCTGCTCGCGCTCGCCTCATCGGTCGTTGGCGGTATTTGTAGCTTCGGCGCCGCCCGCTTCTTCGTCTTTGACTTTTTGTCCCTCTTCGAGCTCTTGCCCTTTCCCTTCTTCTTGCCCTTCTTTCCTCCCTTCCGCTTCTCTCTCGATCCTCCCGACTCCTCTGCTCCCGTCTTTGCTGCTGCCATACTTCCCGCCCCGACCATCTGGACCAGGATGGCTGGCCATTCCGCAGTCACCGTCTCCCCTTTCGCCACCGGCCGCCATTCTACGCTAAGGAGGTCCTGTATCTGTACTACCGGGTTCCTAGCCGCCACTGGTCCATCCCCATCCTCCACTCCATCCATCTCTGCTTCCTCCTCTGCATCGGCATCCTCGTTCCCTGTTTCCTGTCCGTCGTCACTCTTTACTCCGCTCACCTCCACCACCTCGTCACTGTCACCATTCTCCTTTAACGCCCGTCTCGCCTGGTCAATTTCGCTCTCCTCCGCCTTCAACCTCGCCACCTTGTCCATCAGCTCCTTTTCCTCCGCCACCTGCTTCGCTTTCAATTCCTCCGCTTGTTCCCTGCACTTCCGTTCCTGCGCCTGCTTCTCCTCCTGTACTCTTTTTGCCTCCTCCTCCCGTTCCTTTGTTTTTTTCTCCTTTCGCATCCTCTTTGCTTCCTCTTCCCGCTCCTGCTCCTTGGCCTCTTTCTCCTCCCGTATCCTCTTTGCCTCCTCCTTCCGTTCCTGCTCCTTGGCCGCTTCCTCCTCTCGTACTCTCCTCGCCTCCTCCTTCCGTTCCTGTTCCTTTGCCTCTTCTTCCTCTCGTACTCTCTCAGCCTCCTCCTTCCGTTTCTGCTCCTTGGCTTTTTCTTCCTCTCGTACTCTCCTCGCCTCCTCCCTCCGCTCTTCTCCTGCACGCTTCCGAGCCTCCTCCTCCTCCTTCTCTCTCTCACGCCGGCCTAGGTCGTCCTTCTCCTCCTCTAACTGCATCCTCTTCTTTTCCAACGTTGCCTGCAGCTGCTTGACCTGCTCTGCTAAATCCCGTGTTTCTCTTTTCGGGCCTCCGCGGTTTGGACAGTCAATTCTCAGATGCCCTTTCTGCTGACAGTGAAAACAGATCATTTCGGGACACAGCCGCTTGATGTGGTCCGAACTCCCACATTCGTAACAACCGGTCTCCACAGTTCTGCTACTTTCACCTCCTCCCCGGCTCCTCTTCCTCTCGCTTCCCGACCTCCCACCTTTGCCTCCGCTACGACTCCTGCTACTCTCTCCGTGTCCGTCCCTCGTTTCCCTCTTCCGGCTCCTTCCTTTCCTCTGCTCCTCGGCCTCTCTCTTCCGTTCCTCCTTCCTCTCGGCCTCTTTCTTCTGCCTTGCCATCTCACGCCCCTTGAAGTCCCAACTATCCCGTCCCGAATCGCTCATCCTGCTTTGTCACCTGCAACGACACAGCAAAAGACCGTCATTAACAATAATCCAGCAATAATATCATATATATAGAGATTTTTTTTTTTTTTTTTTTTTTTTTTTTAAACACTCCATCAACTACTCGTCTCACTCTCCCCCACACCTCATCACGCCACTCCTCCCCTTGCCATTTCATACTCCCCTACCCCTCCCCCTCCTCCAACTACCATCATCGCCTATCGCATCGCCCCATGTGGCAATAGGGAATAAGCATCCCATCCCACGGGGCCGGGTCCCCTCTCCTTACGAATCGCGCCGCATCGTGCGCGAGATGCACCTCCTCCTTTCCCAACTCATCCTTGTTCGACCTGGCCGACGCTCGCGACCCATCCTCCCCTTCCTCCTTTCCCATCTTCCTCAGCTCCTCCTTCTTTGACCTGTACGACGCTCGTGACCCATCCTCCTCTTCCTCCTTTCTCATCTTCCTCAGCTCCTCCTTCTTTGACCTGCACGACGCTCGTGACCCATCCTCCTCTTCTTCCTTTCCCATCTTCCTCAGCTCCTCCTTCTTTGACCTGCACGACGCTCGTGACCCATCCTCCTCTTCTTCCTTTCCCATTGTCTTTACTACTTCTCCCCCTCTCTTCCTTTCATTGGCACACGGCCCGTCCCCTGGGAGGGAAACTATCCTCCCTCCTTCCTTCACTCTCTGCTGTCGATGTCCCTCCCGCTCCATCGCCAACCGCCTTCGCATCTTCTCCATCCTCGTCATCTCTGAATCTTCCGTCTTCACATCCTTCCCTGCTGCTTTCTCTCGCCACTGGTCCCATTTTTGTTCTTCTCTTTCTCTCTCCTTTTCTGCGTATAGTGCTTGTTGAACTTCGGACCTAATGATCTCCGCCCGCATCTCTTCTTCCCTCGCCATCCGTACCCGCAACTTCTTCATCTCCTCCTCCATCTCCTCCATGTCCCTCTCGTACCTATCTCGCTTGCTCTCCACCTCTAACCGCCACGCCTCCATATCCCTCCTCTCCGACTCTCTCCTCCGCTCCGTCTCGTCTACCACCTCTACATACCGGCTCGTCGCTCCACCCATCGCCCGTCTCCTCTCCGTCTCAGCTCGCTTCTTTCTCCCATTCTCTTCAATCCTCTTTAATGCCGCCTCAAACTCAGTTTCCCTTCCCTTCTCAATCCCGGGAAGATCCTCTTCACCTCCGCTAGCTACTGTCAATCCCCTTCCTCTCCCCACCACCGGTAACGGGGTGACCTCCAGGCTCTCTCGACGCATCGCCCTCCCTCTTCCCCGGCCACGACCTCGGCCCCTCATATCCACTTGTCGGTCCATAGTTTCGGGTTTCTTTTTTTTCTATAAAAATAAAAAGAAAGAAAAGAAAGGAAAATAAATAAATAATCAGATCAATATAACTCCTAAAAATCCCAAGTGAAGCCCGGCCCGCAGGTGCGACGTCCTCTACTATCTTAATCCCTTTTTCACCATTCGTGCCTCCCTCCTGCCTCCTCGACTCCTCGAGTCACCCGGCACTCGCCAATAGGGCCCGTCTAACCCTCTTCTTACAACTCTCACTTTCCTCTTCCTCTTCTTTTCCACGTCCTCACCACCCCGGTTGGGTCTACGCGTCTCGGGGTTCCCGCGCCCCTTCCGACCAGCTCTCGCCAAGGTGGCCGCAAACGCCAGCCGCCGCTCTGGATTCAACTTCATACAATAAATTTTCGAAAGGGGGACTCCGCTACTCTGGACCACTCGCTCCTCCTTTATCGAAGTTACCCCTCTATCCTCCACCGCTCCTCCTCCTACACCACATGTTCCTCCACCCCCTCCTCTTCCACCATCCTGTGGGGCACTTCCCAACTCCTTTCTCGGTGGGCTTGTTGCGCCGCTCCCCTCGCCTGCTCTTCGCGTTGGTTCCATTTCTCCAGTAGACGGTTGATTTTCGACTCTACTCTTATAGCCCACGCGTCTCGTCGACCCCACGCCACTCTCTCGAACCCGATCCATTTCCAAAACGTAAACTTCAAGTTGATCAATAGTCCAGCTACTAAGATGGCCATCAATGCCACGCCAGCGAAAAGTATCGAGCCGACTTGCATATACT
Source organism: Ophiura sarsii (assembly GCA_035610835.1). Taxonomy (NCBI): domain Eukaryota; kingdom Metazoa; phylum Echinodermata; class Ophiuroidea; order Amphilepidida; family Ophiuridae; genus Ophiura; species Ophiura sarsii. Next base: position 88,946 of record JAYJML010000088.1, read on the forward strand.
CTTCCATACCTACAAGGAGAACAACAAAAAAAAACACCATAGATTAGAACTTGACTCTAAAATATAAGTTTTCCTTTCTCCCTGGCTGTCAGGTGCCGACCCACCCCACTCTACCGATACCGGGCAGGTTTCCTTCGTCCTCGCCGACAACTTCTCCGAAGTTCCTCTCTTACATTCTCTATTTCCTCAGGGATATCCTCCCACTCGTCTTCTCTCTTCTTTCCTTGGACAATCGCCTCAGTCTTCTCCTCATCTTCTTTATCCCCACCGGGCACTCTGACTGTTTCGTATCCATCTTCCACTATTCCCTGGTTGACTACCTCTTCACCTCCTTCTTCATTCGTCCCTTCACCTTTGCCTGCTCTGTCATCGGCTTCCTGATCTCCGGTCTCTACTACCTCACCGATCCCAACTACTCCGGGGGCCACCCCGACCTCTGTGACGTTTTCGACCTCCTTATCCACCACCTTCGTCCCCTCACCATCCTCCACTCCTTCTTCACCTCCCACTAGGCCACTGTCTTTCTCTACCTCAGGTGCTTTGTACTTCCACGCCTCCAACTCGGGCCCCTCATATAGTTTCAATCGGTTTGCGTGTACCACCGTAGGTTTACTCCGGCTGGATCTCTGGATTCTAAAGGTTACATCTGACAAAGCCGTCACCACTAAGTATGGTCCTTCCCAGGGCAGTGTGAGTTTCTTAGAAAGTCTGGGTTGTCTTGCGGGATGATGCAACCACACGAACTGCCCCACTTGGTACACCGGTCCGAACCTACGCCTATCATAGTTCCGCTTTTGCCGTCGGAGACTCAACCCAAGTGCATCTCTAGCCCGCTCGTGAACCTCCCGCAGCCGCTCACGAATCTCATCTGCATAGAGTGTCTCACATTCTACCTCGTCAGGCACCCCCTCCATCACCAAATCAACCGGTAACCGAACGTCTCGACCGAGCATCATCATGTTCGGCGTCTCCCCTGTCGTAGCCTGCACACTCGCCCGATAGGCCATGCCTACAAAAGGCAAGTACGTATCCCAATCCTTTTGATGTTCGTGCTGCTGTATCATCAATGACACAGCATTGACAATAGTTCGATTGTATCTTTCTACCATACCATCCGAACAGGGGTGATATGGTGTCGTGCGTGTCTTGTTTATACCCAACAGTCGGCATATCTCCTGGAAGACCCCGGACTCAAAATTCCGTCCCTGGTCAGAATGAAGCTCTACTGGAACCCCAAACCGACACACAAACTCTCCTACCAACTTCGTCGCTACCGTCTCCGCCTGTTGGTCCGCAATCGCATAGGCCTCCATCCACTTAGTCCAGTAATCCCCCACCACCAAGATGTACTTGTTACCATGATGTGTTTCCGTCAAGGGTCCCAAGACATCAATCGCAATCCTCTCCAGGGGTGCCCCTACCCGATGTTGCTTCAATGGTGCTCGGTGTTTACGCTGTGGGTTCTTCTTCCGTGCACACCCAACACATCTGCGGAGGTACGCTCTAATATCAGCATCCATTCCGGCCCAATAGTACCTCTCCGCCACTTTTGGTTTCACCTTGTTTCTCCCCAAGTGTCCAGCCGACTTGGCTGCGTGCAACTCATCCAACACTCTTTCTCGCAGACCCCTCGGCAACACCACTAACCACTTAACCTCCTTTCCATCCCTACTCTCCCATCTTTTGGCTAACACACCCTCTTTCACTGCTAACAGGTCCCAAACTCCATAATGTGCCTTCGCGCGAGACGAGAGCCCCGATACCTCTTCTGCAGTCGGTCTCCCTCCTCCGGCCTCCTTCTTCCTCAGGATAAACGCCATCGTCTCATCCTCTAGCTGTGCCTCACGAATATCGGCTAAGGTCACCACTGGCTCTAGTCCAACCTGTCTCACCACCAAACACTCTTGCTGCTGGTCTCCCAACTCTGGTTCCTTCTCCTCTATCGTCGGCTCGAATCCCAACGACTGCCGATCCTCCTCAATCACCGTTTCATTACCACACGCCTCTGGTAGCTCCACGGCGATTACATTCACCACTCCTTTCTCTACTTCCAACCCCTCAGCTGGTCCCTCAGTCTGGCAACCTATGTCACACTTCTCTCTTACCACATCCACCAACCTCTCGTAGCCTCCTGACACAAATTTCATCTCTTCCCATTGTTCCTGCTCCTCCCGTTCCATCTCCGCCACCCGCTTTGCCTCATTCCGTCCACACTGTTTACATGGAATGCGGGACAGTCCATCCGCATTTTGATGACGCACGCCTGGCCGATACTCTATCAACAGGTTAAAGGACGACAGAACCTCCAGCCACCGGGCTAACTGACCCTCGGGGTTCTTGAAATTCTTCAACCACCTCAGAGACCCGTGATCTGTCCGTACCTTAACGACTTGACCCGCCAGGTAGTGTCTGTACTTCTTCAAAAACACTACCACTGCAAGTAGCTCCCTCCTGGTTACACAATAATTCCTCTCCGGTTTCGATAGGGACTTACTACCGTATGCGATTACCCTCTCCACTCCATCCTGCTCTTGAGACAACACACCTCCTAAAGCGAAATTGCTGGCGTCTGTGTCCAGTACGAACTGCCCTTTTACTCTCGGATACCCTAATATAGGTGCCGATATCAACGCCTCCTTCAATCTCTCAAACGCCTGCTCACACGCCTCTGTCCACTCGAAATTCTTTTTCGCTGTCTTTTCGGTTAACTTATGAAGCGGCGCAGCAATATCTGCAAAACCCTTGATGAATCGGCGGTAATATGATGCTAACCCCAAGAAACTCCGCACATGCGTCGGCGTCCTTGGGGTGGGCCACTCCCGCACCGCCTCTATCTTCCCCGGGTCGGTATGAATCCCATTCTCAGACACCACGTGCCCTAAGTAATGCACCTCCTCCTTAAATAGATGACATTTCGAAGGTTTCAACTTTAACCCCGCCTCTCTGAACCTAATCAGCACCACCTCCAACCGATCCACTATCTCAGGTATGGTGCTACCAAACACTATCACATCATCCAAATATACTAACAGCGTTTCCCACCTAAGTCCCGCTAACACACTCTCCATCAACCTCTCAAACGTCGATGGTGCGTTACACAGACCGAAAGGAAGTACGTTCCACGCGTACAGCCCACTCGCCGTCGAAAACGCCGACTTACTCCGGGCCTCTGGATCCATCTCAACCTGCCAATAGCCCGCTGCTAAGTCCAGCGCCGCAAAATACTTGGCACCTCCAAGCGCGTCTAGTGAGTCGTCGATGCGGGGCAACGGATACGCATCTTTCACCGTCACCTCATTAAGCCGGCGATAATCCAGACACAGGCGCTTAGTCCCGTCCTTCTTAGCCACCAACACCACCGGACTTGCCCACGGACTATCAGATCGACTGATCATCCCCTTATCTAATAACTCCTTCACCTGACGCTCGGTCTCCTCTCTCTGCTGGTGTGATGAACGCCTAAGTGGCTGACGTATGGGTCGAGCATCACCAGTATCTATCGAGTGTTTCACTAGGGTGGTTCTTCCTATGTCATACTCGCCACTGGAGAATACATCCTGATACTTAGCCAGCAGTGCCACCACTCGGTCTTTGTCTTCCTCACCCATCCCTTCCGTACTCTTCTTTGCCAACTCCTGTAAGTACTCCGGTATCTCGGTACATCTCCCTTCCTCCTTCTTATCCACTTCTTCACAAACATCCTCCTCCCTCACAGACACCATCCTAGCCAACACCATACCCTCGTTCACGGTGCGAGGTTGGTCAGTCATGTTTATCACCGAGATGGGAAACACGCCGTCGCGGATCGCCACTACACTCCTCCCTACCATTAATCCTTCATATAACAGAGGGTTACCATCTAACGGTTCCACTAGCCCCAATACCTCGGTGCCGGAACTCACTGTCTTCGCCGGCACACAAAGTTGGTGCTGAGCCGGAATGACCACACTCCTCGCCGCACACACCCGGGCACGTAACGTGCCGCCCTGACTTGATAACAAATGTACCGTACCACCTTCGACACCTAGTTGACATTTTCCGAAGTCCAAAACTGCTTTCACACGCTCAAGAACGTCCATCCCCAACATACCACTTCTCACATCCGCTACCACAACCTGTACTCGCAACCTCCGATCCCCCATCGTCATCTCTACATCCGCTCTACCTCGAATGGTCACCTTTCCCCCATCCGCCTGAATCAGCTCGATGTTTACCGGCCTCAATTTAGGTCTAACACCTTCTGGAATGCTGAGGTACTGTTTGTTAGTCAGTAAAGTATTCGAGCTTCCTGTATCAACCAGCAACAGCATCTCTTCGCCTTGAATCTTCACTGGTGCATAGAAATCACGACCCGGGTTCACCTCCTTCGCACTCACCCCTTGCACCTTAATAACGTCGGACTTCTCTTTTCCCTGCTTGCCTTCCTTCAGCTTCCCACTTACTTCCTCTGTCAACGTCCGTGTTTTTTTCTCCCTTTTTGCCTCTTTCGCCCGTAACACGAGCTTCTTTCGTTGTTGCTCTATTCTCTCCCTTTCTTGTTTCTCGGCTTCTTTCCTCTTTTTCACTTCCTCTATACACCTCCCCATCTCCATCCTCCGCTTGGCATATAGCGTCGGGCAATCCCTTTTCCAATGCCCTGGTTCTCTACAATAACGGCAACAGTTGGTATCCGGTTGCCACTTATTCTCCAACTGGTAGCTCGTCCATCCATTCTGTCTACGAAACCCCCACCTCTGCCCTGCGTTACCCTGCACCTGGTCGTCGCCCGCTCGCAACCGTCTCCCATCCTCTCTACTCCTTTCGGGTCGGCCTCTCCCTACTTTTTGTTGGGTCCTACTGATGGTTCGGACCTTCCCATGGACCCCTGGGTCGGCCCCGTACCGTTTCCCGACGTCACACCACCTACTGGCTGCGGGCAATTCCGTCCAATATGCCCCTCTTGTTTACAACGGAAGCACACCACGCCACTATGACTGCAATCCCGGGCGAAGTGTCCTACCTCCCCACACTTAAAACAACTCTGGTGAACTTCAGCCCCACAATCTCTCGCGAAATGTCCGGTTTGGTGACAGTTGTAACACTCCTTATCCCTTTGTCCTTGCATTGACACGGGGCCACGGAGTGGTTGAAAACCACCGGAGCTCGGTCCACCGTAACTAGCTGGAGGTTGTCCACCATAATTACTAGTTGGCTGTCCACTCCCCCACGATCTCTGATCTGCAACCGGCTGCGTTGGTCCCACCGAAGGCCGAATATACTTCAAAGCCTCCATTACCCCTTGCGTCATCGACCTCAACTCATTCATCCCCGACTTCATCTCTGACCTCACACCCTCCACTCGTGCACCAACTTCTCTCTTCTGCCTTTCCATTTCCCCCTTTACGTTTGGTACATTTCGGGCTTCTATCGCTCTTACCACTCGCTCGAACCCGTCCTTCATTTGTAATTGAGTACCATCCGGAGACAGACTCTGTGCCCCCACTGCCCGGGTATATGCACTTTTACTCGTTCTGCCTCTATTCCGTTCTAACTGCTTGAACGCTTCACTCCGTTCAGCTTGGCGCAACATATCCCCCAACGTACCAGGAGCTTTATCATAGATCTCTTTCCTTAGACCCGGGTCAGTGATAGCATCAATGAACTGACTCCGTGCCACTCTGTCCCTATTCTCCTCATCGGCATTCGGCATCGCCTGAAGGGTCAATCTTTTAATGTCCTGAACTAAATCGTAATGACTCTCCCCAGGTTTCTGCTCTCTAGCTTTCAATTTCATGAAGCAATTATCCGGCTCATCTCTCGGACCAAATTCACGAGCCATCACCAGAACCAGGCCATCGTACCCCATGGTATACGGGTCTACCTCACTAGCAGCCAATACACTCAGCGCACTGCCCTGACAACACGTGTACAACTGTAGGGCGGCCTCCGCATCCGTCCACTTATTATACAGACGACACACCTCAAAATGCTTATGAAAAGCACCCCAGGCCCCTTTCCCGTCAAATTTAAGTGGATCACGCTCCCTCTTCGGTTTCTGTCGTTTCCTGTACGCCTCGTACTCGGCTTTATTTCTCACCCTCTTGGTCCGACGTAATGCTGGTCGGGAGGTGTCATCACTCTCCTCACCTGTCACATCCTCCACATCAGTGTCTCCTGCAGGGCTTTTCTCCCTTTTCCGTCTTGAATCCTCACCCCGATCTCTCCCCATCCGTCCCCTCGGAGATGTACTCCGACCGGACTCCTTTCTTCCTCTACCTCCACTACGGGGACCCTCACTCCCCCTTGAGGCCGGGCGTCCCCTTTCTCTCTCTACCACATCATCCTGCATCCCTGCTTGTAATAGTTCCGGGTCACCCCCACTTCTCTGCCACGACCCCCATCCTCCTACGGGATCCTGTACCTGGTCAGCTCGGTTACGGTCGAATCGCACTCCCCTCCTACTCCTTTCCAACCCCTCCTCTCCTTCCTCTCTCCCAACCTGCTTCTTCTGTCTCGCAGGCGGCCGCTCCTGTTCAGTTCCCACGTCCGAATTACTGCTCCGTTCTCGCGCCCCAGTTCCTTCGTGCATACTTGGCTCGCTATCCACGCCCCTTCGATGTTCACGCCTTACCAGCTCACACTTAGTTCTCTCCATCTCCTCCTTTTGCTGCCTCACTTTATCCCTTTCCTGCGACAAGCGTCTTTGCTCAGCTTCAACGTCCACACGAAAATCTTGTTCTCTCTTCCTCAAACTCTCTTCCTGTTTCCGCCGGTCCTCTTCCATCCTCCTCTCGTGTTCTCTCTGGTTACTTTCTAACATTTTCTCGTGTTTTTCCCGATTCAACCGTTCGCACCTCCGCTTCTCTGCTTCCTCCTTCTTGCACTTCAACGCTTCCGCCACTCGGAAACGCCGTTCCCGTTCTCTCAACCTCTCTTCATCTTCCCTTCGGTCACGTTCGATCCTTTTCTCACATTCGTCACGACTCGCCAACTCGTACCTGGTCTTCTCTACCTCCTCTTTTTGCCACTTCACCTCATCCTTGGCTTTAGCCAAGCGCCTCTGCTCAGCCTCCATGTTCTGTTCCCGTTCATGCACTCTTTCTACAAATTTCTTCCGATCGTCAGCCATCTCCTTCCTGTGACCTCTATACTGCATCCATTCGTCATCCAACTTGCCTTCTCGAGAGTTCATTTCCTTTTCCTTTACGTCCATTCCTATCTCTCGCACTCTCAACCTCTCTGCCCTTTCCTCGAACATACGCTCCTTCTCCATCTTTCGTGCGGCGTCTACCTCCTCGTCACTTTCCTTACCACCACCCCTTAACCGTCCCGGCTCATCGCAGTATCCAGGGGGTACCTCGCGTCCATTATCAATCACATCACTTACTTCCTGCATCTCCCGCCTCTCATCTTCCCTCTGCAGTTGGGCACGGATTACAGTACTATTACCTTCGTCCCACGAGTCACCACTGCTCCGATATTCGTTTCTGTGCCCATCTCGCCAAGGGGTGTTCGGGGGAACCAACACACTATGTTCGACTCCGTCCGTACTCTTCCCACTGCTCCACCGCTCCGATTCATTACCACTTTCACCTCCTTCACCATCTTCAGTAGGGTGGCGTTCACCACTACCATCTTCATTGGGGTGATCGACACCACCCGGTTCCCTCCTACTATCCTCTTGGTCCGTCTCCCCTGTCGCAGCTGGTCGATCACCACCGGTCACCTTGTCTCCATACCTCCCCGTCCTTGACGGTCCACCATCACCGATCACCTGTCCCGCAGGCTTCCCCGTCATTGACGGCGAGCCATCACCAATCACCTGTCCCAATCTCAATGGTCTACCACTTCCAACCACTCGGTGCCTCTGCGCACCTGTCATCAACGGCCCTCCATCACCGACTACTTGTCTCGTCACATCATCCATCCTCGGCGGCATGCTATTACCGCGTGTCTGTCCCATCTCATCATCCATCCTCCTCTGCCTACCACCACCGGGCACTAGATGCCTCTGCTCTACCGTATCATCATCCATCCTCCTCTGCCTACCACCACCGGGCACTAGATGCCTCTGTTCTACCGTATCATCATCCATCCTCCTCTGCATACCACCACCGGGCACTAGATGCCTCTGTTCTACCGTATCATCATCCATCCTCCTCTGCATACCACCACCGGGCACTAGATGCCTCTGTTCTACCGTATCATCATCCATCCTCCTCTGCATACCACCACCGGGCACTAGATGCCTCTGCTCTACCGTATCATCATCCATCCTCCTCTGCCTACCACCACCGGGCACTAGATGCCTCTGTTCTACCGTATCATCATCCATCCTCCTCTGCATACCACCACCGGGCACTAGATGCCTCTGTTCTACCGCATCATCATCCATCCTCCTCTGCATACCACCACCGGGCACTTGCCCCACCACATCATCCATCCTCCTCTGCATACCTCCACCGGGGACTTGCCCCACCACATCATCCATCCTCCTCTGCATACCTCCACCGGGGACTTGCCCCACCACATCATCCATCCTCCTCTGCATACCTCCACCGGGGACTTGCCCCACCACATCATCCATCCTCCTCTGCATACCTCCACCGGGGACTTGCCCCACCACATCATCCATCCTCCTCTGCATACCTCCACCGGGGACTTGCCCCACCACATCATCCATCCTCCTCTGCATACCTCCACCGGGGACTTGCCCCACCACATCATCCATCCTCCTCTGCATACCTCCACCGGGGACTTGCCCCACCACATCATCCATCCTCCTCTGCATACCTCCACCGGGGACTTGCCCCACCACATCATCCGTTCTCGTCGGCACGCTATTGCCGAGTATTTGATACCTCCGCTCCCCCGTCTCATCAGGCATCCTCATCGGCGTACCATCGCCGGGTGTTTGGTGCCTCGGTACACCCGGTGGCCCAGGCCAAACGTTACCATACACTCCTCCATTCAGACGGCTAACTACTCCTTCCGTCATCTGCGGCAAACTACCACCAACCACGCCTCCCGTCTTTTCCCCCGTCATCTGCGGCAAACTACCACCAACCACGCCTCCCATCTGCTCCCCCGTCATCTGCGGCAAGCTACCACCAACCACGCCTCCCATCTGTTCCCCCGTCATCTGCGCCATGGTGCACACCTATCTCTTGACCGGGTCTTTCTCGTGGCGATGCCGAGTCCGTCACCGTCAACAGTCTACTGTCAAAGTCCGTCAAATAATGTATATAGTCAAAGCCAAAAATTCGTCGTTAAAGAAAAATGAAAATCCCACATCTGACACCACTTGTCGCGGGGGCGCGAGCGAGCTAGATTTACACACGCGTGCGATGTCCAAGTGTGCAGAATTGATCAGATCTGACACCACCAAATTTTGGGCGTGGGAAGGGTTTAATTTGGAAACCTTTTATTTTGTTAATCAGCCACGCGGGTTCGTTTGCAGGGCAGAACCATGCGTTTTCGGCTCTATAACGCGAACCAATGACACGGACAATTATTTAAGTTCACAGTTTATTTTCGCTCTCCTTCTTACACAATATATATATTTATCACAACGTCGGTTTTATTTTATAACATCCAAACACAATTACAACTAGAAAAACTTTAATTAGATTGGGTCAATGGTCAAAGTCTCAACTGTCTGTCCTACTACTGGCCTGGCCTAATCTGTCCTGACCGACCGACCGACCTGACCTTGCAACACAAGGTAAACCCCTATGGAAGAGAAAAGTACGCGTTAATTTCCATACACACAATTTTAATGGTTAAAATACCATTACATAAGATAATATTAACGACTATTTTTAAGTAAGACAGGGGTGATCTGAAAGCGTTGATTGTATGTCTGCTCTGGTACGCCTGTCCTCTCTTGACTGCACCGCTCTTGACTGTCCTCTCTTGACTGCACCTCTCTTGACTGTCCTCTCTTGACTGCACCTCTCTTGACTGTCCTCTCTTGACTGCACCTCTCTTGACTGCACAGATCACCACTATCCCATCTTACCGGGTGTTATGACTGACCTAACAATACGATATACATAGGCTTTACACTCAGCTTGACCCCCCCCCCAAAATGTAAGATGAGTGTTTTTGCCTTACCCAACTTTTTAACTCAACCCTCCCCCCATCGAGCATAACCATCGCATGGGTTGAGTTTTTCATCATATAAATATAAATACAATAACAATAGAGGCCTTCGTATGAGTGTTTTTATCCTACCCCGGTTTTTACTCAACCCACCCCCCATCGAGCATAACAATCGCATGGGTTGAGTTTACATAATAAAAACATAAATACAATAACAATAGAGGCCTACGTATTACACGAACTAAGAATGTGAGTGTAATATTAAGCTTTAGATTTTCTTTGGTTATAATCAGGGCAATCATTAATTATGTCATAACGAGTTACAATTTTACTAGCATTTCAAGTAATATAGACAACTCAACTGCACTAAGTCCTATACTACACTGATCTTACTAATATAGAATGATAATAATCTACCTAGGTTATCCGCTTTCATGAATTTCGACGAAATAACTCATGCACGGACTCCATTGGGAATGATGACTCACATTTTCATAATGCACTTTTATAGAATCTTAAACTACACATTTGCATCGAATATTTATGATACATATATACAAGCACACGATACAAAAATAATTAACCTTGATTACCTATGGTATGGGTATCTACTGCAAGAAACGTCGTTGTCTGCACTCGGCTATCAATACTCTGTTTATAGGGAGAATACAGAACATCCTGCTATCGTTATTTCCTCGACACGGCATCATACGCGATGTTTACATTTATACCAGTTTGTGGGAATAGAAATATAAGATCCGAGTAGGCTCAACATGTACAATATTTTAGATCATAATTGAAGAACTAAACACTTTGTTTTGATAATAAAACACTAGGCATGTTTTACTCTATTTACTGACAAGCAGGAACCACCTTTATATACCATATCACTTCATGTCTTAACAATTACTTTAGTAGTGAGGAATTTAAAGGAAGGGCATTAATTTTAACCAATGCACAAGAGATATCACTGTTTATAAATGGTTTTAATTCTCCTATCATCATAGGCCTACCCCTCCATAAATACCATCGGTGTTGTTTTAATTCAAGAAAACACCCTATTAACATGCTACCGTACTTTCTCTACCACCTATGTATATACCACACGACTTAGACAACTAAGCCTACACCATCCATCGCTTCCAAAATAAATGCGCCAGGAACAGACTATAATTTAATAAATAGTCTGCCACTATTTATAATCTTCAAAACTCGCCACAATTTAAGCAAGTGTCAGCTTACACAACAAATCTTGATCTTATCGCCACACAACAATCCGAAAGGTGTGCTGATTATTTTCCACAGCACAATCTGAATGTCGTTTTTGTATACAATCAAAACAATAAACCGCGCCAGTATGCACCACTATTACTAACATTTTACATCTCCAATTGACTCAACATGCCAACTAATTTTGTATTTGGTACAAATATTTTACTCATCATCGCCCGTACGCACGCAATCTGATACAGCGAATGTTTTTGGAATACACTGTAATTTAACCTGTCCAAAACTCACTTTATAAAATAATTGAATCACAAAGCAGCACCCCGCGCTGTTAAAGCTCGCCGCTTTCAAACATCAAAGGCCGCCGACATATGGTGTTTGTGACACACCACTACAAATGGGTGTATCGTTGATACAATAAATAAGCTTAGACAATTATATTTAGTCACAATTACGGAAGCATAATTTGTATATAAAGTCTAGTTTTATGACTTTTATGAGATACACGGAAATATAAACACCAAAAAAAGGTACTGTATAAAATACTTTAAAGAAAATACTCCCTCATCCCACCACTACAGGCCCGCCCTCTATCTCCTCTACGAGTCCCGTATGTACAGCACAGGTTATCATAATACAACTACCATGACATTTGAGATCAACATGATTTTTAGAATACACAATTATTCCGCTTTTACAATCCAAGTAAAATGAAATGTTTATTTATACACCTTTACAACAAGGCTTCTCATCAATAGACCTACACATAATATTACGGGACTGACTGGGCATTTAACAGCATCACAAGCATGTATGAAATCACCCCACAAATTAATAAAAGGCCTATTTAATAAAAATAAACACCTCTATTTTGTGACGATTATTCGGTAATGCACCGAATTAAAACTAACCTTAATAGTTTACAATCTATAATATAATACAACCACGTACCTGACACGTTCAGCAGGGAAGGATGGGTTCGCGACTGTATAATGCATTGACACGAAAGCGAAAATAATAACCCAAGTTTTATTTCCAAACGAGCCGCTTTATATCAGAGAAATCTCTCCGGTTATTTATAAACTCAACCCCATCCATCTCACACACACACCCCTACACAAAGCATCCCATACACAAAGGTCACTCCATCTACCGCTACATGTCGCGAACTTATTAATCGTACACTGTTACTGTATACATGTATTGTTATGCACTTAACTCAGTTAAGTATCAAATATTGTTTACGGAAACGAACATCGCGTCCAGTCCCATCCATGCACAACGCCTAAGGGTAATTTGACCCCAGACAATCTGAATTTGGTGGTTTTAAACCCATGATAAATTCATCTAAACAGTAATTCAACACTAGCCTATGGTCACCACGCAATGCTATAACACATCACTCACATAACTACATACTTTTTATAGCAAATGAAAAAGCCAAAAGGAGAAATTTGGGGGGTGTAAAACTCGTAGTGAATTTGATGAATTTCGGAAAATGTCACCTGTTATTGAATACAAGCAGTTACATAATCTTACGTCATGATTCCGAGAACAAAATTGACCATAATTCACACCAAACCTCATAATCTCTCACGTTTTCTTGGCCCAGTACGATCTATAATATAACACAGTACTTACTATGCCAAGATGTCCGACACAAATAGAAGATTTAAGCTGGATTCACAAATATAGTATCCACGGTTTCTAGGTTTTTGTTCATCAGATAATTCCAAGCACGCAATTGATTCTTTCGGAAATTTCCGTAAAATAGACGCGAGCCGGCGCTCGTGATTGGCTTATCGGCGTCAGGTGACGCGAAGTTGGTACACCCCGCACAATAGGCCTAACATACAGGTGTTCAGGGTGTCCCAAAAACGGCATTCACCCGTCTAATATGGTTAGCAATTATTATAAAAATAGTAATAATAAAGCGATTCCCGCTACACTTTCATCCTGTGGCCCATTGATTATAGAATTAATCAGAAATGGTACTTATTGCTCCCAAATGATTAAAGTTGTAGTTTAATCCTGATTTTAGGACTACTACCTAATACCACAGTGGAAAAAGACATATTTTCAATGCATTTTGTAGGTTTTTTGGATGTATTTTGATTGTAAATGATCTGGCAACATTTCTCAACTTTTTCTGATAAATGAGGGCGCTACATCAATTGTCCAACTTTGGGGTCTTATTTCTCAGAACTTTCGGGGATACCATATATATTTGTTTTGATTAAATGATCAAATATATCATGAAATTTAAGGAAAATGTCAAATTGAAAATTCCAGTCGCTTTATAAGCGAAAAAATGGGCTTTTTGTAACTACCATTTTACATGTAAACGCATAGGAAAACCATTTGGTGGTGTGAATTCTGAAGATACTGGTCTTTGCTGGAGTGTTATGATATCGCCTGTTTTGATGATATTTTGAATGAGTCTTCTACCACAAAAGTTCAATTTGCTTGAAATTCACTGCGATCGGGTTCAATTTGACATTTCCACTACTAAACAATGGTAAGATAGGGCAAAATATTCGATTTCATAAGCAAATTATACAGGCAAATTACTCGATGAAAAAATAGCTCACCGAATTCGACAGTCTTGTCATCATCGGCAACAGTGTAAAAAAAGTGAAATCATTGATAAGCTTACTACATCATGCCATTCACCTACTATGTTACGGTCATATTAGAAGCTCAAATTATAATAAATAGCTGCCTTGAAGTATACTCGCCTTGCAAACAAGGTCAATCTGAGAGTTGGTGGAAAGTGAAATTAAGATTAAGGTGGTGTCTTTTTTATGTTGAAATCAGTCTTAAAAAGATTAGTCTAGATCCCTAGGCTATGCCAGAGACCGGAGGTCCAGTCTACCTTGAAGCAGCTATTTAATGACTCAGGTTAGTTTTGTGCTGAATCAAGGCATACAATATCGGCTAGTTGAATTGATAAAGCTTCAAAATTCAACAGTGTGGGAAGGATACATTGCCTAGCTATTGGATTTTGAAGCTTACTTTGAACTCTAGCCTAAATTAGTGTTATGTGTGCAAATTGGGGACATATTTTCAATTGCTACATCTAATAGATTCATCTGCCAGTCATAAATTATCCCCCGATCAAATCATCATCCCCCCCCCCCCCCCCCCCCCATGTATAAAAAAAAAAAAAAAAGTTTTTAAAATTAAGGGGTCTAGAGGGTTTCAGTATCTATGATCAAAAAGTGTTTAAAAATACATTGATTAGATCAATTCACATGATCAGGTTTTATGTGATTCAGCATAATTTGCATGTAGGGCAGGCCAAATATCCAACCTAATCATATTTCATGGTATTTCACACTAAACTAACACAGTGCTCCACTTTGCTGTAAAAATGACAAAAGCAGGTGAAAAGATGTAAATTAACATTATAATGACTAAAATGGACACTGTTACTTCTTCTTTCCACATTCAGTCCTAAAATATTAATTGGTGTGACCCAAAAAGCCCAGGTTATATTTTGACAATTTGCTGTCTTCAGTAGATAGTACATGTTTAAGGGGTAGGCCAAGATTGGCTCTGATTTGAAATGGTAAAAAAATCATGTGTAGCTCATTGTTTTTGCAAAAGAATTGTTTTTATATCATTATGAGGATTGAAATTGAAAGTAAAAACAATAAAAATTAAAACAATTGTCCCTTTAGATTCCACGCCAGTAAATAATTTCAGTCCTTGTAGAGACGACAATCAAAAGTTTTTTCTTAGCTTTCATCCTGTGGCCCATTGATTATAGAATTAATCAGAAATGGTACTTATTGCTCCCAAATGATTAAAGTTGTAGTTTAATCCTGATTTTAGGACTACTACCTAATACCACAGTGGAAAAAGACATATTTTCAATGCATTTTGTAGGTTTTTTGGATGTATTTTGATTGTAAATGATCTGGCAACATTTCTCAACTTTTTCTGATAAATGAGGGCGCTACATCAATTGTCCAACTTTGGGGTCTTATTTCTCAGAACTTTCGGGGATACCATATATATTTGTTTTGATTAAATGATCAAATATATCATGAAATTTAAGGAAAATGTCAAATTGAAAATTCCAGTCGCTTTATAAGCGAAAAAATGGGCTTTTTGTAACTACCATTTTACATGTAAACGCATAGGAAAACCATTTGGTGGTGTGAATTCTTAAGCGGACCCCGAACCCCACGCCGTTTATATATCATCGGTACATCATGCATTTCGTGTGTAGAAGTGCATGTTGTGCCCCTCCCCCTGTTTCGAAAAGCTGGTAACGCCGATGTGTAGTCGATATGATAGTATACTCACTCCTCGGTAATGATTTTTTGAGTTAAGTTCGAGAACGACGTGCATTTTACTTAGCTATACATAATGTGCTCTGGCTAATCTACACCTAGCACATAAAGTCCCTGACCAGGTGCTTTGAGGTTGACTAATTCAAAATATATAATCAGTACCAAAAATCTGAGATATACATTAAATGAGCAAATTTCTTCTCCGCAGTTTGATACCTCATTCAACAAAATCGAATGGATACTTTTAAAGTTATGACGATTTCAATGACCAGTATCCATTCGATTTTATACTGGAACTTACTTTTACAACTGCTACGTTGCGTGTGATGGTATCGCAGTTGTAAAAGTAAGTTCCAGTATTAGTCTTATTATATCATTTTTTTTGTTAGTTTAGTTAACACGGTGTCAAAAAATCATGAAATTCTATTTACGAACGAAAAAAAGAAATCAAATTATTTAATTAGGAAACGTATCTCTCTGTAATTTTAGTTTCGTGGTTATGTAATTTGACCCAAAAATGCATTTCTAGGAAACAATCACAGATAGAGGGCTTTCCATGAAAATATCGCATAATTTGCCTTTAATTATTTTAATTGGTTAAAAGTAGAGACTCCAGAATATATCAAACATGGTGGCAATATGTGGCATAAAGGTAAAAAAGGGTGTTTCTCTAAAATAAGGTGCAAGTTTCTATAATTAATTTTCGATCGATAAATTCGTACGTGCAATTTCGAGAAGTCAATGCACGCGCGCTGGTTTCAATATGTGAATAATGGCACGACCCTATAGGGTTACTGGTAGTATATCATGTTTGTAAGTGTATTGTTGTCTAGTTATTCGAGAAACAACACATATGCATGTATTGGCCTTATTCATACACGACGATTGATCAAAATGTACAATTTTGTGATGTTGAAAAGTGTGAACAGTAACTGCAGTTGGTTTAAATCAGCGAACCAGTGCTGCTTGAATAACGAATCAAACTAAAACGCGTAGTGTAGTGTGCATATATGCATAGCGCGCGCGTGAAATCCAAGTCTCCATACTTTCCGCGTATTTTAGTTTCTTTTCTTTTTTCCCATTAAATGGTTCGTAACTATAATTATTTAAAAAGAGTGTATGAATGTTCGTCCAGGATGACTATAATCAAAACAAATAATTGTCGATCATTCAATTCATACCCTCGCGTGTGCGACATCTTCGTGACCACGCCAGCATTGTGCGCCATTTGTTTTGGAATGCAGTGCGTCGCCAGACCGCGATAAACCTTTGGATGATTGTGAGCGCTCAGATCACGACGCTCTGATCGACATTTGTTTGTTTTGATCTCGTATAGTGTCAATTATCCTATAGTATTTCTTGCCAAATTTTTCACAGCGTAAAACATGATCAAATGGTTTTTCATTTTCATAGAATTGTATTGAGTGATTGGTATCGATCATTAACCCGTCTCGCGTTACTTGTCGTTCTTCACGGCGTAACTGCATGTTGAGTATTGTAACTATACATTAGGATTTCGAAATTTGCGGATGAAACCTTTGATCTTGGTCCCGTAGAATTCCCGGATATCTTTTTGTGTGGCCGCGTAAAAAAGCGGATCAAGCAACGGATTCAACTGCAGCACATACCACATGCTCAGCATTGCATATATGTTGTCTCGACCTGATAAAGCCATGACAAGAAGATAAATACAGAACGGGAGCATGCTGATACACATTGCCGACACAAGGGCTGCCAGAGTTATCGCAGCTTTCATGTATCGCTTTTGAACAGGCATACCTTCAGTTGCGGTACCAGTATCGGATCCGTTTTCACGGCTGACATTGTCATTATTGACAGTGATGCTATGACCAATCTGTCTGCTCTTACGTATCCTGGCAAGAAGGCGATTGACAAAGACAACACTGAGTATACCGACCAGAAGAAGCGGCAGAATAAAGTAAAAACAGGAATAGTAAAGACCGAAAAACTTCATCCGACGAGGCGCAAACGGACAGCCGTGCGTGAAGTCCAAGTTGGCAGCATTAGCATCATTTCGTTTCGCAAAATTCCAGAGGCCAAGTTCGATGAAAGAACCGACGAGATTGATCAAAAAACAAATGCCTATTATTACTTTAAGGCGCAGAGTGGTTATCATTTTAACGTACTTCGAGTAGTCTAAAGTCACAAACAATACTCGGTCAACGCTGATTGCCACTAATATCATATTACCGGCGTTATAGACGTATTCAAAAGGTACTGATATCATGCATCCTATCTCTCCGCCAGGAGGTCCAGCTTGAAAAATATAAGTGACACTGTAAAAAAGAAGCTGGAATATCCCCCAGAAGCAGTCCGTGACAGATAAAGCATATATCAGGATGTTACTTGTATGTGTTCGTAAACTTCGAATCCTGGAGAAAGCGATGATTGTTAACAAGTTTGCAATGATGGTAGCCGACTGGGTGATAGTTTGACATATGCCAAAGATATTGTAGATATTTAAAGCCATTCTGATTCGAAATAACCCCAGTCTTTGTGTGTCTTTTAAAATCTGTATCAAACTAGAATTCAAATAGAGTATGTAGGCTACCGTTGGCGTGTGGCGTGCAATTTGAGACTCGAGCTAGGTAATCGTGATGTTTTGTTTATCTGAGAGTATTTTTTCAGAGCGCGTAAGGTCATTTATAATGTTTCGATTTCTAAAAAAACCCAATCATATTAATTTCTGAGAGCTTTCAGAAATTGAAATATTCCATTAAGCATTGTGGTATACCTGTGTGCGTGAATTAACATTTGACGGAATTTCAACTCAATTCTCATCCAATCATCATTTACCATACTCATTAATCATTACATTCATTAATATACCATATAAATCGTCGCTGTTCTGACATACCGGCACATCTCTTTACTTATTTCTGTTGTGATGTGCCGGTATGTCAGAACAGCGACGGAATGAATGATGGGGTTTGATACCTCGTCTCTTAAAGGGACACAATGTCATGTTGAATTTTTTGAATTTTAATTAATTTTGGATTACAAATTTCAATTTCATATGTATAATGCTTGATCTTTGTATCCGGATTTTGTTGTTGTTGTACTTTTTTATATTTGTATAATAACTATTGTGTTTTATCATATATTAATTGATTTTAATTAGTTTGTATGCATTGTAATTTAAGTTTTCTATATCACATTTTTGTAAGGCGCCTTGAGGTTGTTTACAACATAAGGCGCTTGATAAATTGTATTTATTATTATTATTAATTTACTTCAGAATTCAAGATGAACATTGTTGTTTCTACTAAAAAAAACACCAAGCAAAACTTGTTAAAAAAAGATGTTTTAAATATGTTGGAATACCACCATTAACCATGTAAAATGCTGGTTGCGGCTCTACCAGCATTTTTGAATCGACGCTTTGTTGTACAAAGAGGGCTGATTTAGTTCATACATGTAATACAATTGTAAAAATATACAAATCCCAGTTGTTATCATATATTTTTGTAATTGAGGGCGCTGCCTCCAACACATCTCTTAATGCCCTTTTAAATCGTCGTTTCCGTGCTTCAATTCAATATTTATTTTCCATCATACCAACAAGGACAAAATACATTGACAATCTAACAATTTATAAAATGGAGGAGGAATACCTTAAAGCACGAATGCTTGGCGTTACTGCACCCCCTTAAACAAAACTTAAACACTACAAGTTACTACAGTAGGCTATGGCAAGGAAAACACAATACAGAAATATAAATAAACAGAAAATAACAAACAATTATGGAAAGGCAAGCAAGCAATGGACATTCGATGAAATCTCAAGCGGAAGCAGCATTATTTTTAAAATTAAATACTAATTTTGAACTCAGTATTTTCACTGATATTGCAAACAATTATTATTTTAAAAATTCATATAGGTACATGACAACAACAAAAAACACCTGATGAAAGATAATGCTGTCGTCTAACATTTCGAATATTTAAAAACAATATTAACATTATTTGCTATTGCGTTATTTGTAAGTCTTTTTTTATTTTATTGGCATGACAAATACAATATGTAGACAAATAATACATCCTAAAACGCAAGATGTACAAACACGTAATACTGTTTCCAGTGAATGTAAAAGTTATGTAGGTGAATACTTGCTTTATGAATGTAGATCAGTGGTTCTCAACCTTTTTGCCCCACGACCCCTTTTGACATTCCCGGTCAGTACCGTGACCCCCAAAACAAAAATTGAAGAAAAAAAACACCAGCCGGATATCATAAATGAAACTGCTTAGTTTGGACATGTTGGATGCGAGCGTAAGCGAGCAGGAAATTTTGTATATTTGAACGTTTCTGTTGGGTTTTTCTAAGCTTTTTTAAAGCAAAATGTAACACGGTTCCCCTCAAAACCTATATTCACGAGCCCTTCATGACCCCCTGGAAAACCCCAAACGACCCCCATGGGGGTCACGACCCCCAGGTTGAGAACCCCTGATGTAGATTGTGATTTTCCTTTAAAAAGGTTGCTACTTATAGCATTTTAATATCATTTGGCAAAATATTCCATATCTTTGGCCCTAGGGTAAATATTCATTTTATCTTATGTATGTCGAATTGTTAATTTTTTTAAAAGCTTGTGTTAAGTATGAACTTCTCTGTATTTAAAATAATAAATCAATCAATGATATCAATATGATTACGGAGACAAAGGAAAAACACATTGCGCTAATTGACTTAACAATATTTTTTCTCGAGAAGCATACAGATCCATTACTTAATTACAATAATAATTAATGTTAATTACAATATTACAATACAAACTAGAGCTATAATTATTGTGATCATACCCCACGCAGTGTAAACATGTCTTTAGCAATAAGGAATTTCATTATTTTGTTAGTCGTAAATATTTTCGTCGGATTTTTGATAAATAATTGATTCTTAATTAGTAATTCAATGCACACCCTGTGCCATGATAACTTTGACTAACTTACCATGTCCACTAGTGAAAAAAATGCATGTTTTGTTATTATATATTGTACTTTAACGTACCTTATAGGCCAAACAATCCTTTTTATATTATCTTTACATGGTATGTGCATGTATAAGTAAAGTTAATTAATGCTCAAATAAATGATAACAATGCGAATTGAAAAAATTCTATCTTCAACATGCATTTTGTATAGGCCCTGGGTCACGTAATCTTGAAAAAGAAGATAAACAATAAATTATATAAATCTGACATTGGACCTATGAGCAGGGCTTGACATCAGTGGCGTATTCAGGGGGAGGGGTGCAGGCCATGCCCCTCTCCCCATTGACGTTTGTTTTGACGTTACTTTAGAACCGCTGCTCCATTTTTGTGTGGAACAATCGAAAGTAAAAATTGTAGCTGCTTCTTATCGGCATAATATCTCAATAGCCCCCTTAAGCTATTGCCAGCAGTACACCATTACCTTAATAACTAGACAAGATCACCTAATGGGGGCTGGGGCTAAGGATCGTTGAACTAAGCGATTATATTTGGTGTGTACTTAGTCTTAGATACAAATAAAACCATTTAAGTAATTAAATATACGATAATAGGTTTTTAGTCGATATTAATATTAAAACAATAGTCAAGGGGACTCTAAAGAAATAATAATTATAGACAGTGGATATCAAACGTTGCCATGCCAATTTAAAACAAACGTTGGAACCTTATGAAGCGAGTAGCGGTCTTCTCTCGCACACTCACTGCCTCTTTCATTTATTTTTCTATTCTTGTTGTTGTTTTCTTATTTCATCTCATCTCATCTCATCTCATCTCATCTCATCTCATCTCATCTCATCTCATCTCATCTCATCTCATCTCATCTCATCTCATCTCATCTCATCTCATCTCATCTCATCTCATCTCATCTCATCTCATCTCATCTCATCTCATCTCATCTCATCTCATCTCATCTCATCTCATCTCATCTCATCTCATCTCATCTCATCTCTCATATCTCAGCGAATCCCAACGATGGTAACATTAACTAGACTACACAAAATCACCAAATTCAACTGGCAAAGGGTGGTTTTGGGAACAAAAACTAGCCTACAGAAACACGCAATAATGAATGTGGCAAAAAGGTTGGCCTCAGCGGGTGTAAATACTCCTCCATTATTCAAGTGACAGAGGGTTACCTCAGCGAAATTCTAGTGGCAAAAGGTGTGTGCCCTCAGCCAGACTATAATACACTCAGCCCTGGTATCTAAACTTTTATATCATTCAACATTCATTTCACACAGAGAGTGCCCACACAGCGAACCCCTCAACTCCCAGGGCCGTCAGAAGGGGGGGGGGGGGGGGGGGGGGGGGGGGGGGGGGGGGGTGCGTTGGGTGCGGACGCACCCCCCTTGAAAATCTCTTCTTTTTTTAATATTTTTTTTTAGGGTAACAGTGTTGTTTTATGAATGGAAAATGGGGTCAACGATACATGAAAATTGTGTCCTAAATTCGCTGTAATGCTCAGAGCTTCCGGGGCCTTCGCCCCCTGGACCCCCACCAGGGGCCCTCAGGCGGGCACCTGGACCCCACCCGTTATTGGCTTCGCGCCAGAGGCGCTCGCATCGTCAGCGTGCTGCAGCACTAACACTCTGACGTCATACTACTACTTCCGGTAACAAATCGTGAAAACGCACCCCCCTTTCCGGTAAAAAATCGTGAAAACGCACCCCCCCCCCCTTTCCGGTAAAAAATCGTGAAAACGCACCCCCCTTGGGCAAAAGTTGCTGACGGCCCTGACTCCGCACAGTCCATAAATCATAATTCTATTGCAAAGCAATTGACAGTCAAGACAGTCAAGGCTTTTCCCGCCAATATAACATGTGACTAACAAGTATTTCTTTTAAAAAGGATGGTTACCCAGTTCAATGTTTACTATAGCAGTTACTTTTTTTAGGATAAAGGGGACACTAGGTGAATTTTTTAAAAGGTGACTATGGTAAGTTGGGGTGGTGGGTTTTTTTTGTCGGGGGGTGGGGGGGGGGGGGGGGCTTTTCCCGCCAATATAACATGTGACTATTGGCGGGAAAGGGTCATGGGTTCGAATTATTATGTCATGGGAGATTGACTATTATACCTAGACATTCAATTCAACAAGAATTTCTTTCAAAAGGATGACTGCTGTCCTGACAAGTACTTTTTTTAAAAAGGATGGTATCCTCATAAATCATATTACATGTAATATATTCATTATATCTTTACAAATAGTCACATGTCATATTGGCGGGAAAGGGTCTTGGGTTCAATTTATTACATCATTATCTCCAAATGATGTAATAATTTGAACCCAAAACTTTTTCCCGCCAATATGACATGTGACTATTTGTAAAGATATGATGAATATTGAAATATGATTCATAATTATACTGGCTCTTGATTGAACATATTCCCCCTAAACAATATCAATGTCAAGTTATACTGCCAAAGTATACATACATAATTTGTACAAGGACATTATGGTAAGTATGAGATGCCCAATGAATGAACTATGGAATGTTCTATTTATAATACAGGTGGTTATTCTTTTGTATACATGGATAAAGTATTCTTTTATTTTCTTGTCATGGTAATTATTAAAGTATTAAAATATTAAATATAATATTACATAATACAGTGGTCATGTGACATCAAAAAATAGTATAAATAGGCAGGCTGACAAACGATCATCCTCTCTCTTATCCACATCACTGTCGATACAACACCTCGGTGAAATATTGAGCTCTTCCACGATGTCTGTAAGAGACATGAAAGGTTTGCAGGCGGACTTGGCCCAGAGTAGAGGCATAGGACACCTTGCTGATGTTCTGGGGAGAATTGGGAGGCGAACCCGGTCAGAAACTGAGAGCGAACCGACTCACGTGTTCGTACCACCAGTCCGTGCAAAGTCCGTGCAAAAGAGGCAGAGGAAAGGAAAGAAGGAAAGAGCGAAGGAGAGAGAGCAACAAATGATGGCAGAGGAGGATCCCACTTCAATGAGTGATAGCGCTATCCCTGCCCCTATGAAGAGGAAAAAGAAGAAGAAAAAGAAGGCATTGAGGCCAGATGACCAAGAGGAAACAGTGGCATCCTCGTCGGACGGTTCCCGCCAGAGGAAAAAGAAGAAGAAAAAGAAGACAACAGTGAGGCCAATTGTTGTAGAGGAAGCAGCGGCGTCGGAGGCATCCGAGTCTGAGGTTTCAACCAAGAGAAAGAAAAAGAAGACAACACTAGGGCCAGTTATTGTAGAGGAAACAGAGGCATCTTCGTCGGACGTTTCCAGCCAGAGAAATAAGAAGAAGAAAAAGAAGACAACAGTGAGCCCAATTGTTGTAGAGGAAACAGCGGCGTCGGAGGCATCCGAGTCTGAAGTTTCAAGCAAGAGAAAAAAGAAGAAGAAAAAGAAGACAACAGTGAGGCCAATTGTTGTAGAGGAAACAGCGGCGTCGGAGGCATCCGAGTCTGAAGTTTCAAGCAAGAGAAAGAAAAAGAAGAAAAAGACAGCAGTGAGGCAAGTGGCTTCAGAGGAAACGGCGGCAACGGAGGAGGCATCCTCATCTGATGTTCCCAACAAGAAAAAGAGGACTACAGCGAAAAGAAAGACCAAGCCTAAGAGAAAGCCAAAGGAGACAGTAGAGCGCTCAAGCGATGCAGAACAAGTAAGCGATGCAGAAGGGATGGACATGGAGGAATCGTCTGATATGATGGTGTCGACATCCCCGCCTCCATCTCCACCAATTCTTGTTGATGAGGATTCATCTGCTGATATGATGGCGTCACCATCCCCGCCTCCATCCAAGCAGGATTCATCGTCCTCTAATGCACCATCCTCCCCTGTATTTCGGCGGCAGCTTACGGTCAGACCTGACCCTACTTCTGACCCTACCAACCAGCCGTCAACATCCCGGGCACCTACTGCCCTGCCTAGAAACAAGGGGAAGGCGCCTAGAAACAAGGGGAAGGCATTGATAAAACACCAAGCTGTACCACTGTTGACAATGCCAAAGCCACGCCATCCAACACCAGCTACTGTGCCAGATGACTGGACTGACCAGCCGAGCCCTGTTCACAAGAGAGATTTTGAAGGGCCGTCACCTCAGGGCCCGACCTTCATCATCACATCCACAACGACGGCAGTGGAGCTTTTTCACGAGTTTTTTCCAAAATCCCTGTTTGCAGACATATCGAAGTGGACAAACAAAAACCTGCGCCAGGCAGCCCTAGTTGATTCAACACAAGAGGAGATAAGTGCGTGGTTTGGCATCCACATGGTCATGGGACTAGTAAAAGTACCAGAGCAGAGCCTGTACTGGTCTACCCATCCAGCATTCCACAATGAATTGATCAGCCGCACTATGACCAGGGATAGATTTTTCAAGCTTTCACAGCATCTGGCTTGTGCCGACCCAGATGATTCACCAGAGCGCCATGAGGACCGCCAGCATCGTCATCTTAGCAGGCAGGCTCATCCTCTCTTCTTCCTGGAGTCCATTTGGACAACAGTCGTGGAGAATTGTCGGACAAAATATCACCCAGGTCAGCGCCTCTCATTGGACGAAGCGATGGTTAAATACAAGGGATTTCTAGCATGGGTAAGAAAGTTCTTCATGCCTTTGAAGCCGATTCGTGCTGGTTTCAAGCTCTATGCACTATGCGAGTCTCCTTCTGGCTACCTCTGCAACTTTATGATCCATCCAAACAGCAAGACGCCAACAACCATGAAGGCTATTGTGATGGAAGTCATGGCGCCATTCCTTGGCAAGTATCATCACATCTTTACCGATAAGCTGTACACAGGAGTTGCTGTCGCGAGGGATTTACTGGCTAACAAAACGTACATTACTGGAGCCATCAAAAGTAGCTGCTTGGGGTTGCCAAAAGCCTTTAAATCCGATCCAAAGGTGCTCCAGCTGCACAAACCCAAAACAGAGAGAGGGACGTACCATGTACGGCAGAACGGTCCTTTGACATGCACCATCTGGAAGGACAGTAAGGTAGTCATGTTCCTATCAACTGCACACCAAATGACGTCCTTGCCGACAGACCACTTGATGCGCAAAGTCCGGCCAAGCCCGAAGGAGAGACGGCAACTTAAGCACGTTCCTGCTCCAAGACCAGCCATTGAGTACACGCAGCATCTATCGGGTGTGGATCGTCATGACCAGCTGCGCTCGTATCACACTTGTGCCAGGAAGTCGCAGCGCTGGTGGAGACAGCTATTATACTTTCTTGTGGATGCTGCTCGCACAAATGCCTTCATATGCTTCAAGCACGCGAAAGGCCTGAACGCAACAGGGACATCCGCCCGCTGTACACCGGTCCACTTATCCAAGGCAGCGTCGGACTCCGAGGAGCTATCAAGTGAGGAGAGTGACACGATGAGCAGCTCAGAAGACCAGGCAGAAGAGCAGGCAGCTGACGATGAGTGGGTAACTGGCAGCACCAAACACTCTGCATTCACTGCTGATGTGGCAGCAGGCCTCATTGCTGGCTATGCACACGGCTCTCCAAGAAGAAAGCAGCAGCGAGCAAGAAACATCATGCCGGTATCTGCTGCAAATGCTGAGGGACATGAGCTGGTTAGGATGGACACCAGATGGGCTCGTCAGTGCGTGTGGTGCAATCGCATCGAACGACTCACCGCGTCGGGCAATGCCGTCACGAGCCGTAGCGGATGTGAACAGTGCGAGGCATATCTATGCAACTTCGCCACATGCGGCAGGGATTGTTTCCAGGATTTTCACAACGCTCTGTGAATCATCACTAGGTCCCTGTGCCCCCTGTCTTGCCCAGAACGGTTCCGCCCTGTTGTGCTGACTCTGTCTGAGGGTCAGTATGATAAAGTAGGGGCGCAGACATGGCACGTTGGTGAATTTGATGAAAGATTGTCAATTGTCTTTTGACGGATTCGCCAACTGATTCTAGCTCGTCTTGTAAATATTTATGAAAAAAAAAAAGGTGATGAAGGTTTGTCCGGCGGACCCGATGTGTAAATAGTAACCGGGCACGGACATTCTGGAGCCAACAAAAAAACAAAAAAAACAAAAAAATTGGATTTATAGATAGATCTACCACTTTTTACTGGATTCTTAGCAATATATTTACTTTTTGAATTTTCGCTACTTTTTTCTGCATGAATTTTTATGGTAGATCTACTTCTCCAGCCAAAAAAAACAAAAAATATGGGGATTGTGGTAGGAGCGTTCTCGTTCGCGATTCTCGTCAAGTTCAAAAACTAACGAAACTTGCAATTCTACCGCCTGGTGATGAGTTGCTTTTGTCAAAAGCAAATTGGAGCCAATAACAAATTACTAACACTTAACTACTACTAAAAACTTACCTGTCATGCTTGTAATAAAATATACTTTATCCATGTATACAAAACATTTTTACGGCTGGGTATCGGCACTTTTCAAATAGTTTCCCAAAAATAATGACAATTTGAACATAAATATATAAAATGCATGTAACTAATAAAATTTACTTATCCATGTATACAAAACATAACCTTTTACGGCTGGGTACCGGCACTTTTCAAATAGTGCCCACAAATAATGAAAATGTGAAAATATATGAAATTTACTTTATATAAAATGTATAATTGAACATTCCATATTTCAAGTAATACTACACCATACAAGATCACATGAAAAAGTTGGTAATTACTACACCAGGCATACTGCATGTTCCTATTGAACCCTACATCACACACACTGTGTTGGCTGTGAGTATCTCTAGAATACTGCACCACACAGTGCATGTGGCCCGTGCTTGTCCCTGAACACTATACCATACAGGTTTTGATGCTTACAAATTGCTTTGAATACTACACCTCACAAGCCGTGTTGTGTTCTGCTTGGGTGGTGTAGGGATGTATACATTGTCATTTCATGGTTTGTGTTGTGTAGTTGTCTAGCCAAATTGTACAGATCGAGTTAGGGTAACCATAATCCCAAGTTAAAGCGTACACTCACAACCTAATATACTTCCTTTATGCATCAGACCGCCATCTTCCCTTATGTAGAATATGTGCGTCGACCACCCGTTCGCTGCAGCCCATGTGGCCGCACCATTACGGAAACTATGCGAGTTGTACCTGGAAGGGTCCAGACCGCAAAAGCGCACTGTACAATTGAGCTGACTAGCGAACCACGAACGAGTGCTGACGATGTGCAACTGTATCTGCTAAATTAGATAGTGATGTACATGTACGTTCTGCCAGGCGCGTCGCAACCGGGGCGGCAGGGGCGGCTCCCACTTTTTTGCAAAGAAAGAAAAAAGAAAAAGAGGAAAAAAGAAAAAGGGAGAAGAAACGGGGGAAAGGGATTGCTTTTCAATAAAATATTGGTCAAAAGTACACACCAAATGGGTTCGAAAATTGAAAACAAATCCAATTCTGAAGGGGGCACATCCCCCTTAGACTCCCCCCTGTTCGAGCTTTTAAACCATGTATACTTAAATTAAGAATATGCTCAACTTCTTTCGTGCATTGATAAAAAATAAAATATTTATTTGAAAAGGAGAGGTGGCAATATTGGTCAAAAGTATTGTGACGATGCTAGCGTTGTGAATATGCTAGCGTAGCGTTTAATTATTGTTATTCTTGTTGTGGTAGCGTAAATTAAGCTTACTGCCTAAAATTTACCTTGGCTTTGCGTTGCGTATTTATTACGCCTGTTTCTTGAAGAACTTCACTCGTGTGAAACACAAGATGTTTACGTTTGGTCAACTAGGGTTTATATATTTGATCCCTTGTCGTTTTATTTATCAACTTCTTACTTATAACAAACGATTGTGTCGATTTAATATGTGACAATTTTCCCGACGATACCGTTCCAAAACAGGCACGCAGGAAAAGAGAGCGAATTCTCCTCCCAATCGCCCAGGTAAGCCCGCATGTAGTTTCAGCCTTCTGATTGGCTAAGAGTTGCGCTCATGTAGTTTCGGCCTTCTGATTGGCTAAGACTTATGACGTACTCGTGAAACTACTTGTGGCACCATTGTCAACCATTAGGGGTGAGCAATTGTGTATTATTATACTGACTTCCTCACAAGTATACACCAGATCGCACTAAATGAGTTATAAAACTGATTTTTTTTCTACTTCTCAAGGGGGCACATCCCCCCCCCCCACAGACTTCCCCTGTTCGAGCTTTTAAACCATGTATACTTAAATCAAGAATATGCTCAACTTCTTTCGTGCATTGATAAAAAACTAAATATTTATTTAAAATGAAGAGGTGGCTTTTCGATAAAATATTGGTCAAAAGTATACACCAGATCGCACTAAATGAGTTCTAAAATTGAAATTGATTCTACTTATGAAGGGGGCACATCCCCCCTCAGACTCCCCCCTGTTCGAGCTTTTAAACCATGTATACTTAAATCAAGAATATATCAGTTATGCTCAACTTCTGTCGTGCATTGATAAAAAACAAAATATTTATTGGAAATGAAGAGGTGGCTTTTCGATAAAATATTGGTCAAAAGTATACACCAGATCGCACCAAATGAGTTCTAAAATTGAAAAAAATTCTACTTCTGAGGGGGGATCCCCCCTCAGCTGCGCACCGCTTTCATAGTACACAAAGCTCAATTACCAGTAATAGCCGCCACACTATTTGGTACCTTGCTACGCCCCTGCGTTGCAAATTATCCTCTTGCATCAAAGAAATCAGTGAGTGGATGACGGTAAATAAACTGAAATTAAACAGCGACAAAACGGAATTCTTTCTTGCTTCATCACACTTTAACCTCAAATATCTCAAAGACATCTCCATTAATATTGGTGGCAGTATCATATCTCAGTCATCTAACATTAGAACTATTGGTGTCATATTCGACCAGGCAATGTCAATATCAGAGCATGTCAAACAAACTGTTAAAATCTATCAACTATCACCTGCGAAACATCTACATTCTACAGGATACGTTGGTACATCACCATAGACAGCTACAACTTTTTATGATATATATATATATGGGCGATTCCACGGTAACACGCGTTACATTTTAGGGCGCCATTCTTTATTCTCCCCTCTATAACTGTAAAAGTAGTCTGAATGAAGTTTACATCTTTTGTATTGTAATACCCAAGACTTAAGGCTAAATCCTCATGCTAACACCAATATGAAATATCAGCTCATGTTAATATAAGACCGCTCTGAATATCGGTAACACGCGTTACGAAAAAAGACGCACTAAAAAAAATCCCAACTTTGTTTTGCTTGTGTATTTAAACTAACCTACCTGCAATCAATTGGTCACTACTGTGAGCAAGTACCTACCCAAGGTTTATAATACTAGAATAATAACAAGAATTTAAGTTCTCACTTTTTTGTAAATTGCAAAATAGTCGGTAACACGTGTTACGGTAACACGCGTTACATTTTGTCCATCCATAATTTACTAGCTTTATATTATTTATTTAATTTCTAAATTAAAATTAAGTTTGACTTTGACAATGGAACTAACATATAAACCATAAATAGTGATAACTAACTCTAAAAAAATTAAGGTTTTAGCACGTTTTACTGAATATGAGTTCGGTAACACGCGTTACGACATTTTGATGTCTTATAGTGGAGTGGTGGTTATGAATTTATCAAATTGTTTACTATTTTTAAATAGGGCCTAACTAGTAGGATTAAAATTATAAGTAGCATCAATTAAAATCAAATCAATTAGGAAATATTTTCAAAAAAGTGTTGCTTCGGTAACACGTGTTACCGTTTTGGAAGTAAGAAAAAAAATCATAGTTAACAACGGTCAATGGTTGCAATATTTTTTTCCTGAACGTTTGCATAAGCTTTGCACAACATGAATATAAAATTAAATCTTTTGGAGCATTTTTTAGTTTTTTTGCTCCGTCACATTTTCATGGAATCGCCCATAATATATACAATATCAATTTTGAGGAAACCATCACTAGAAATAGTGCTCAACTATAAAATAGGAGCGAATTATAATTTCAAAATTAGTGGTGGACTAGCACATCATTGCAATACAAATTTGTTTCGTATGGATGGAGAAACCCATCCACACTCCTTAGTTGCTATGTGTAGAGTCTCTATTTTGAAATTATATATATATATATATATGTCTTTTGCGTGCTTGTTTTTTTTCATGTGCAATGTATGAGGGTATAGTATTTGCTTTTTAATATTGTTTAATAGGGGAATATGGGGCAACTGGACCGTGGGGCAAGTGGTCCGAAATGAAGGATTTTGTAATTGTATGGGCATACTGCTTTCTTTTGAACAATACGACTTTTGTTGATACTTGACATATATCTTTACCTTCTACAATCCAAAACATTTGGAACTTTAGGGTATTTACACATGTGATTTTTCTCCATATCTTTGAAGCTAACTCCTTGAGTGACTGATTGAAAATTCACAGATAGTATGGGCGATATATGAAGATGGGTTTAGATCATGTTTAATGTACTTTATATGATTGACAGATATGCAACAGTAAATATATACATGCAGTACAGTCGTCTTAAGATACTAGGTGCATATTGCATTTGATGGGTGCTATATTGTAGTGTGCTTAGGGACTTTCCGAAATATGATTAAAACCATATGTTGTGGTTGAAATGACCGTAAAATGGCGCATATTGCTAATTTGGGACATTGGTGGTTTGGATTTCCGATCAATATTATCATTTAAAGAATGCTTCAACTTAAATCATTATCACGGGTATTTATTTGGTAGAGTTATTAGTTCATGAATTTGCAAATAACAAAGTACACCATTTCTTACTTATCTAAAGACACTCGTCTACTTGTAGGACCCGAACGCCGTAATATTTGCGAATTCAAAGATACTCACTGGCTACAGAAATCTGTGTAATGGCTAAAAACAAAAATGCAGTTTTGCCTTTTTTTCTGAAATGTATTGGAGTTATTAATTATTATGAAAAATGGTGGTATGTTTTAAAACATTTTGGCGTAAAATGTATTACGTCACAGGCGTGTTTTAATAACGTTTCATCTCGACAAAGTGCTACGTCATTTGTTGGGGTAAGTGGTCCGAAGGGGTGTGGGGCAACTGGACCGCCTGCAAAAACTTAATCAAAATTGTAAAATTCATTTTGAAAATGAGTTGTTAGTGTCAATAAAACATGACTCGGTATTGAAATGTGAATAGAATATGAAATAATTCACATTCTTTCAAGTTCTTAGACATTTTGGGGCATTCGGGTCTAATACCACTATTTCTGATATTAAAGGATTACAATATGACATGAAATTGCTTTAGAATGGTTTAAAACCTCGGTATTATGAATTACATCTTTATTTTATTTTGAATGGTGTCTGTAAAGGTATTTGCTATGACGAAATATCATGATTTATGTATTTTATCCACTGCTTTTTGTGTATATCAACCGTTGGGTCATCATTGTCATATTGACTAACTTCCCCTGTAACATGAAAAGCTGGCTAAATATCAAGATGGTTTATTATAAGTACTAAATGATGATTATATGAAGTAAATAAAATCATTAAAGAAAGGGGTATATATAGACAAATGTATGGGGCGTCTGAATATCACAACCATGTAACCATTTAACTAGGTTCATACCGTTTTATCTATAATAAACGTGCAGTCGAAAATTGCGCTTGCTTTGTACACCATTAGTATTACTGCTTTTTACACGTTAACCACGAAAACTGTATAAAACATGGGTTTCATGAGACCTGTATCATTTTTACACGTTAAATAATATGGAAATGAGTTTGTAAAGAAAATACTGCTTAGTTACCGTGTTGTCAATCAATGATTTCTGTGTATTCTAACCGTTGGAACATATAGGACCAGTTGCCCCAACGATGGGGTAACTGGACCGTGCCAAGTAAAGTTTTTAGTTAGTGGTAATTTGCCTTTTGTTTGGATATTTTTTAACATTGATTATATGTTATATGTAAACAGTTACATGGGTGATATTTTCATAGCAATTCCATAAATATTTACACGAGCTTTAAGCTTTTATATCATGAAATATGCTTAACCGGTCCAGTTGCCCCATCCTCCCCTAATCCTGTAATATTGTAATTATTAAATGACTGTAATTTCAAATGTTTTGTACAGCACTTTGGCAATTTTTGAGAAAGCGCTAAATAAATGCTGTTATAGACGTTATTCGTAATTGGCGATTTCAACTATAGATGGCGACATACTCTGATGTGACGTCACCAATAATAACGAAAGCGAGGCCAGCACGGATGAATTACGTAAACATATAGGGCCGTATTCTCGTACAAAACACGGTTTTAGCTTAAAACCGTGTTTAACTAAACGCGTGTCTAACTTAAACGCGAGTTTATCCTTTAGACGGCGTGTTTAATAAAACACGATTTTAAACTCTGCAAATCTCGTTCCCAGAGTGGTCCTGCGTTGATTGTATACAGGTATTTAATTCATTGTGGCCCTAATGGTGTACAATAAATATCGACTGAATGCCTTGAATACACGGTACTTTTTAAGACTACGCGATCCGCACGTCAGTTTGCACTGGCACGGATGAGTGATCATTTAAGGCATACAGTTGGTGCGCGAGTTTAGTTTAACACGCATTAAACTACCCCCGTACCAATATTTAAAGTTAGACCCATTTCGGCGAGTTAGACGCGTGTTTTTAAGTAAAACAAATGTACGAGAATTGCGTTTAGTTAAACGCTGTGTCTAAAGTCAAAGTTAGACGTGTGTTTAGCTTAAAACCGTGTTTAACTACGTACGAGAATACGGCCCCTAGGTGTTGTGTGACTGCAGTTGATGAACGACGTCAAAAGTGTGAGTAATTTTTCCTTCTTTCTACACACACCAGTTAGTAACGAATAAGCGCGTTATGAAACCAATATTGTACAGCATTTACACGAAGACAGTGTAGCTCGAACATCTATCGCCATTGACTAGTTTGCAGTCATTGTTTGCGATTTGTCACAGCAGTTTTGACTTCTGAATTATGACCCTCCGTAGTGCTCAAGCTGGCTTCTATCTTCGTTGCTTTCAAAACCATGAAACGTCTCATTTCAGCGTGGAATAAAGTCGTCGGTAAACATACTGGTCATAACGATTGAACGGTGGATGGACCAGTATCAGGCCCCAGTTGTTTGCTGCCTGTGAGCTGCAAACTTTGAAACTGCAACTGGCTTGATCATTGATGATTATTACATGAGTAAATGTAGCTCCGAATCCTAGCTCTCTGTGGGAGACCTATGGAATGAAAGTATATGAGTCGACTTCGCGGATGTCCGGATATTTTCATCAATATTTTTCAACTTTTCTGAATAAAATATCCAATTATTCATGGAAGTTGTGCTGAATTGAAATACAGTCTGACAGACAGAACTAGCATGACTAATAAAGGCAACAGGTCATGACATATTCTGTTATAGATGTTATTCATAATTGGGACCTTTTATAATTAGCAAACACCCCCCCCCCCCCCCCCTATCAATTATTATCAGGTCTGGGGCTAGCTCTATCTATAGAGCCTTAGACGATCCCTTTACTAACTGTAGAGGGAGCCCTCGCGTGCAGCCACAAGAAATATTACCTAGAATCAGCGCACAAGCATCATCTGTATTCAGCCAGTAGGGAGGTCACGCTGCATGTCATATTTTGTTATACGCAAGAAAACAATGGAGTCTTAGAGACTGAAATATTTGCTAGAAATAGCTTCGGAAAATGGTCTATTTGGGCATCTCAAAAACTAAGAAACGTGTTAAAAATCATGTAGAATTTTAGAGGAGGGTCAATAACATCTGCAGAACGGTAAAATGTATAGTTTTAAACACGTTTGGTGACCAAATTTATGTCGTACAATGTCGGAAAATTCACGTTTTGAAAATCCGTGGTCTTCAAAATTACAGGAATCCTAACTCATTCTAAACCTCACCAAATCATGAAATGAACCCTCGTCTACAAAAAAGTCCATGTACGTATTGCTCTATCTGCTTGGAGATAGCGAAGACCACGGAAACCTCATAGCTTTATACAACGGACTGAAATCTGCCATAGACATTACATGGCGAAAATCGTACAGATTTGCACTGCAGACCTCTGTGTAGGGAGTGTTGACAATAGCATGACAATAGCAAGGTTGTTTGACTATTGTGTTTGTGCATGTTTGTGACGACTGACCCCGTTTAACAATCTTTATAGCTTTTATGGGCTTGGGTGACCTATTGACTGTATTGTACTGCTGCGTGTGGGTTACTGCACCGTCTATGCCCTGCTTGTACATGTACATGGTCGTATTCCTGAGTCGCCAAAACTCCCTGGTCAGTAAATGTGAGCGGTTACTGGATGTGAGCAGGATCTATGATTTGAACGATAGAGGGGGTACGGTCAGTGGATACTATTTGATCAGTGGAATCATGAAATTATGGTGGAGTTCATCCGCGCCCGTGGTGATGGTCAGTATTAAAATAAAATCGACAGTCCTGAAATCAGGACTAGTCTAGGGCAACTCTTGAATCCAAAATACATTGATGGATTGGAATCATTGCTAGACTGTAATTAAGTCCATGGCAGAATACAGCGCAACAACACTATTCACGCATAATTAGTATAGTCTAGTACGAATGGTACATTACACAGTTGCGCCCAGGTACCCCGGTCGGTAGTCGGTACCCTCGGTCGGTACACTACAAGGCTTTATCAAATTCATTCTTGAGGGGCACACCACTAATGCTCAACAGTCAAGTTAAATTGATGGCTAGCAATTTTTATGGATGAATGAAATATTAACCCAGTTTTTTATTTCCCTTTTCTTCACCTTCACATTTTTTGGCTTACAGGTATCATCAGACACAGGCAGATATGTCTAGTCCAAAAGACAATAACTACCAGTCTACAGGCAGGCTTGAAAAGACGTACTGCAAGAGTGATCAAGAATCGTAGGAAACCTGATTCTAGGTTAATTGTCGCTTGACATTAAAATTTAACTTTTGAAAAAAACCCAAGTAATCCTTATACACATAATTGTGTGACGTTAATGATGATGGCATCATCTCATAGGCTGGATTCTTCAAATAATTTTTTTTGTTTATATTATTATAAAGGTACCTTTCAAGTCATATACAATTTAAAGGTACCTTTCAAGTCACATACAATTTAAAACCTCGACCATGCTTGTATTGTTTGTTTCTTTTTTGTCCACAAGACTTGAAAGCTGCTGTGTGTTATCCAGAAATTGGTGTTATCAGATTTTGTTTTATTGAGTTTCTTCTGAATTAAAAAAGCCCACAAGTTTTAATGAAGAATTGCTTAAGATGTTGCCATGCCAACACAAGCTCTTGGATCACAGTCATGAGAATTACTAACTAAGTCAAACTGTTTTAAACAATTGCACAACAGGGGTAGAAATTAAAATCGAATCTGAAAATTGGAGTGTGGTTAACCAATAACCACCTTTGCAATGGCACCCCAAAAATCATTTCAAAAAGGTTAACATTTGACAAAATTTGACAATTTTATCATAAAATATCAAATTTTATCACCATATTAGGTATATTTAGACCAAATTTTGTAATTTGCTTACCAAATTAGTTAAAATTACACCAAATTTGACAGTGTAAGCGTAAAATTCTTGCCCCTAAATTGTTTCTTGCCCCACCCCTTTTGCCCCCCCCCCTTTTGCCCCCCCCCCCCCACACCTCAAATGTATGATGCTGGTGCCGCCACTGAATCTTTGGCAGTAATTCTCCTCACCACATTTTAGCCTATAATTTTCAAACGGAAGATTTCTGGCCCCTAATATTTTACAGGTATAATAAGCAAATTATGGGGATTCATCTGATATCAAAATATCTTGATGTGAAAAAAATGAATCTCTCTTTCGGGAGCTCGAAGATGAAAGGAAAATAGTTGTTGCCGACGCTTTGGAACCCGATTGTTTATTTTGACGGAATAAATCGTATTGAAAATTAGGAACCAGCGCGATGCAGGGGGTAACTTTGGAGCTGCCGAAAGACAAATTCGAAAAAAATGTAGCCAATCATCTTTTTAAACTAAAATGTTGTTTTGACCACTCTATTACGATGGTATTAGTTTCATGACCCCCCCCCCCCCTATTTTCCGTGTAAAAAATCCTATGACCTCCATGATATTTGGGACCCCTCACCTACCGAAGAAAATGACAGCCTCTTTTGGTTATCATGAAGAAGATGACAGTTCCAAAATTTCACAAAATGTTTAAAAAATGTTAAAAGTATTGAATTCTATCACCATATCATAATATCATGAATATTGGTCCAGTAATTCTTAAGATAGACTTTAAAAGTTGGGTAAGGTTTCTGAAAAATCTTGTTTTGAATAAGGTAAAACTAATAGCCGCGGGGGTGGAAAGTGTTAAGTGTTGGTAGCAAGTTCCGTTATGGGAAACATCCATATTTAACCAGCTTGTTATTCTTTGTGCTGCAAGTCAGACACTTATATTTCATAAGACAAATAAAATGATTCAAAATATGGAACAATGCAGGTACATGTACATGCCTGCATATAAAAAGTAATATTTGTAATGACGCATTTTCATATTGAAATATAGAATGCAGAATCAATATTGTAATGTTCTGTGTAATGTAGTCGAAAATGTGTTGAGTTTTGATGATTTGATTTAAAATGTGTTTATATTAAATATGAAGTTATACATAATCAAATAATATACATGTGTATGTGTATAATACATGTTGAAAACGTGATGTTTCATTTCACTACAATGCATAATTGTGTGTGTTATATTAGAGAAATTGCAGTGTTCCATTACTTATAAGAAAAAGTAAATAGAAACACATTGAAAAGGAGGACAATATCTTGCAAAACTAATGTACTACGAAGAAGAAGAAAAAAATGCATTTATTAAATAATATGGAATACGAGAAGTAGAAGTTCAATGAATGCCAGTGACACTGGTCATGCGGATATGCATAGATAGTAAACGTAACAGAGTAAACTTGCATTTTATATACGGTATATTACAACTGAGAAGGGAGAGGGGGGAGAGAGGAGGGCGAGAATGCGGAATCCCAAAAGATATGATAAAGTTTGGGAGAATTGGAACCGCTTAGAATTGCCCTTAGAGAACATCAACATTCAAAGGGCTGGCCCCGAAAGCCGGTATTACACAATGTGGGACTTGTGGGGAAACCACCTCTTGATATAAACCTATGCAATGTTGTACTGTCATACATTTGGGCAAACAAATTTAAAATATCTCAAAAAAATGTGTAAATAAAAATACCAGGTAGTTAAAAAAAAAGTTGACCGAAGTTCAAGGTAACTTTTCAACCACATTTATAGGTTCAGAGAATTTGTGTTTAAGTCGTGATCAGCAGTAAGTTTTGAAATTATTCTAAAAAAATGGTACATTTAGATTGTTTGGTTTAGCTTCAGATATGGTTCATTACAGAAAGCATGTAGAAAACTGCTTTGTCCACGGGAGCGTCTTAGTAGAGATAGAATGCACAAAATGTACTTAAACACGATTGGTCACGAATTGTGAAAAAAGGAGAAAAAGAAAAAAATACATCTGAACACTTGTCTGGTGCTTGACATTACCTACCTACGTACCTACGTTTCTTTGTTGAATTTGAATTGCACATAAGCATAGAGATTGGGAATATTTCAGAGCGGGCTTTTCAATTCTGAATCTAGATTACGCTGTTTTGTTGAAGACAACAACTAAATGACGCTCCCGTGACGCGTGGACAAGTCAGTTTTGTGCATACTTTCTGTAATGAACCATATCTGAAGAACCAAACAAGCTTAACGTGCCATTTTCTCAGGATAATTTCAAAACTTGCTGCTGATCAAGAATAAGTAAACAAAAATTCTCTGAAACTATAAAGGTGGTTGAAAAATTACACATTTTCTCGGGACTCTTAAGCTGAGACCATAATATGGTCTCAGCTCTTAAGCGGACCCCGAACCCCACGCCGTTTATATATCATCGGTACACCATCACCATGCCTTTCGTGTGTAGAAGTGCATGTTGTTCCCTCCCCCCCCTGTTTCGAAAAGCTGGTAACGCCAATGGGTAGTCGATATGATAGTATACTCACTCCTCGGCAATGATTTTTAGTATACTCACTCCTCGGCAATGATTTTTAGTATACTCACTCCTCGGCAATGATTTTTAGTATACTCACTCCTCGGCAATGATTTTTAGTATACTCACTCCTCGGCAATGATTTTTAGTATACTCACTCCTCGGCAATGATTTTTTGAGATCATTTTATTTCATGGTACGAAACGGATACACGATATTATAAATAATGAAGTCCGAGAACGACGTGCATTTTACTTAGCTATACATAATGTCCTCTGGCTAATATACATCGTGTTCCAGAACACCTCTTACTTATTTAGACGAAGATGAATTTTCCTTTTACACCATTGAATGCAATTATACTTACATACATTCAGGAAACCATACAATCTACTAATTTCTATGAATGAAATCAGTAATCAAGATTATTATTCGATTTTCAAATTATGCGTGGTTAAAGAGAGGTATGTGTCAAATATGTATTGTATAGGCCTACTGTTGTTAAATATTCAAGCCTAGACTTTCATCAGTATGAACCAGCTTTTATCGTGATCAGTATAATGAAATGTGAAATTTAATAATTGTGTACAATTCCGTGTCAATGCGATACTTGGTTTAAATTTTAAAAAACACACCAAAAAAAACCTCAAAATAAATAAATAATAATAATAAAATAACAACAACCCGAATTATTCTACTTACTTATCAAAACCAAAAACCAAAAATAACATGTTGCTGCCCCATTTGGGATACCATGAATATCCATTGCTTGTTTACCTTTTCGTATCTGTTGTCTTTTATTACCTTGATTTTTCAAAAATCAAGGTTCTCTATCTCTGCCGTTTCTTTCCTCTGCTTCTGCTTCTTCTGCTTCTTCTGGCAATATTTCTACAAAATGCTTCTTCTCCTACAGTTTACATGCTACAATCACCAGATTTGGTCAGTAGGGCCCCCTACCTGACCTACATATAGGGTCTTCACAGTTTGGGGTCAAAGGTCACACAGGGGTCACTAGGGGTCAAAACGTGTTTTTCACTTAAAACGCATTTCCAATTTAGTGAAATGACCTAGGATCATCAAAATTGGTCCACATATTCCTTATGACCGTACGCATGTATAATAGTTCGGTTTTTAAAATTAAAAATCATTTGGGGTCACTAGGGGTCAAAATGTAAATTTTCAATTCGATCACTTAAAATGCTTCTTGTCTCAGAGGAAATGACTCATGACCTTCATAATTAGTCAAAAGATTCCTTAGGTCCATGCTCATATAGGGTCTTAAGCGATTAAAAATGACATGTCATATGGGGTCACTAGGGGTCATTGAACTTTACAGAGGTAAAAGTTAAGACATGCTCCGATTTGAACCGGGTTTGTTGCATCTTGTTTGGATTGATGAGCCAAGAAAATAAGTTAATCATATTGACCAGGTCAAAGGTCAAGAAGGGGTCACT
The DNA here is from genome assembly GCA_035610835.1 of Ophiura sarsii. NCBI lineage: Eukaryota > Metazoa > Echinodermata > Ophiuroidea > Amphilepidida > Ophiuridae > Ophiura > Ophiura sarsii. The sequence goes on from JAYJML010000088.1 coordinate 129,054, forward strand.
AGGGGTCATTGAACTTTACAGGGGTAACAGTTAAGACATGCTCCGATTTGAACCGGGTTTGGTGCATCTTGTTTGGATTGATGAGCCAAAAAAATAAGTCAATCATATTGACCAGGTCAAAGGTCAAGAAGGGGTCACTAGGGTCATTGAACTTTACAGAGGTAAAAGTTAAGACATGCTCCGATTTGGACCGGATTTCTTGCATCTTGTTTGGATTGATGAGCCAAGAAAATAAGTCAATCATATTGACCAGGTCAAAGGTCAAGAAGGGGTCACTAGGGGTCATTGAACTTTACAGGGGTAAAAGTTAAGACATGCTCCGATTTGCAGCGGGTTTGTTGCATCTTGTTTGATTTGATGAGCCAAGAAAATAAGTCAATCATATTGACCAGGTCAAAGGTCAAAAAGGGGTCACTAGGGGTCAAAATGTTAATTTTCACTTCTATTACTTAAAATGCTTCTCCTCCTACAGTTTACATGCTATAATCACCAGATTTGGTCAGTATGACCCCCTACCTGACTTACATATAGGGTCTTCACAGTTTGGGGTCAAAGGTCACACAGCGACATTATTGGGTGTCCAGCGATTAAAATTGACATGTCATATGGGGGTCACTAGGGATGAATAATCCAAGACGTGCTCCGATTTCGATCATACTTGATGCATCTGATCTCTTTTCATTAGACAATAAGAAAAGTAAATCATGACCTCGGGGCAAATGTCAGGAACAAGACAAAAATCAAGGTCCCCTGGTCTTAGACCGGAGTCATATCTAGTGTTAACTTATATTTCTGTAATTCTATTCTTGTCTATTCAACTGTATTAGTTTGTAGTGTTTACATTTTTGTTTAAGGGGTGAAACAACGTCAGGCTTTTGCTTGCATTTGCTCCTCCTCCATCATATTAGTTACTTATTAAATTGTCATTGTATTTTGTCTATGTTGGTATTTTGTCTATGATGGAAAATAAATATTGAATTGATTTGAATTGTTTAGCCGATTTAAAGGGAGATAGTAACGCTGCTGTACATAATCAGTTTACCGTCGAACCGGCAACCATACTGAGGAAGTAATTTTTGATTGTATACAAACTTTGGTGTTCTGACTCGCTTAGTTAAATCCCTATAACTCTGAATTTGCGTTCGGGACGGCAAAATGAAAAATATAGTTGTAACTCCCAAACGATTGGGGCTAGACTTTTAGGGTAAACATAGCTTGTTGCTGATATAACAAAAACGTGCGAACGTTTTTAATGCACCCATACCAACATTGTAGTTTCATGTTATATTCAGAAAAGTTAATTAAAAAACTAGACAACAATTATCCATTTTAAGGCAGCAGCCAGTATTTTCTGTCCACTCTCACAAATCAATATTTTTTTCAAATAAAAGTTGATTTAAATCATAACAAACTTATTGCCTCTGTTCATTATGAGATATTTTCCTTTTAACTATAAGACCTCTTTAGATGTTTGTATTAAAACCAATTATTATATTTATAAAATAATATTTCAGATTTCATATAGCTCATAAACGTATTATTACAATTATAAAAGCACGAGCGAAGCGCGCGACCAGGCTACAATACAAGATGAGAATAAAAGTGTTGTTTTAAAGATGCACAATATTTATTATAACAATTCCGACATTTCGGTCAAAGACCTTGATCGCGTAGTAGAGAGTGAATACAAGATGTCTCTTTCTTTGAATTCTTTGTCAAGTTACATTTTATAAACATGAAACTGAAATATCTTCTAAGTTACAGACCAATACGTTTTCTAATTTCTAATAATCATGGTTTGGTTAAAATAAACTGTCGGACTCGGAGTTAACTCAGACGTATAATGTAGTACGGAATGTTTCATGATGAAGAAAATCGAATTCCTTTGTGATTCATTAGTAAAGTTCTGTGATGTTTTTCACGGGAAATACGGTCAAGAGCAATGTATGAGTCCTCGAATGGCTTTCTTGATAGTTAAACCTCATCAAAGATTAAAAGAGAAACAAATATGTGTAAAAGTAAACAAATCACGTACTATTGCTTTCAT
>JAYJML010000089.1:0-50593 GCA_035610835.1 Ophiura sarsii
ACCAAATTACACCAGTCTGATACTTTTTCAACAGTCACGTGATGAGAAACACGTGGTGGGCGGACTCGCCCCGAGGGCGGACCAGCCCCGCTCTCCTTACACATTACAACGGTGACGCACAACCGTCAATTTTTAGCGCTTCAACTGAAACGGGCTCTCGTTCCGGAGCTGACTGTTGACACTTGCCCTGATAGGTTACTTAAAGGTATATTATCCAGGGAACGCCCTCAACATCGAAAAAAAATGAAAGCCGATTTTCTTGCAGATTTACATTTCTGATCATAAATCGTACATACATTCCAAGTTACAGGGCGATACGATTTTTAATTACTTAAAAATCATGGTTTTAGAATGAAAATAAACTGTCGTGATAACACCACAGTTTATATTTTCACTGTAACTTCACTCTAAAACCATGATTTTGAGGTAATTAGGAATCGTATCGCTCTGTAACTTGGAATGTATGTACGATTTGTGATCAGAAATGTAAATCTGCAAGAAAATCTACTTTCTAAAAAAAAAATCATGAATATAGAGGGCGCTCTCTGGAAAAGATCACATAATATGCCTTTAATAGTTTACAGAATTTGTCAGGTAACCTTTCATGCTATTGTTTGGGGAGTGGGGACATGTCAAAACCAATTGTAATGGGGTCTGATTTGTGATAAAATGTGGAATTCTGTTCAGTGTGTACTGAGTAATGCATGATATGCCGAGGACCCGGAAAAAAACCTTGGGCAAATGTTTACGCCTAATATATGTCCTCTACATCCCGATTTACTGTACATCCAAACATTTCATGTTTTATAGAGAGCGCCCGTCTTTGATTTGTCCTGAGGAAGTGTGCCGTCTCCCCTTTCCTGCTAGCATGTAGTGCTATCTGCTGAAGATAGCAATGCTAAAGCGCCTCCCACTTAAATTGGTTTAAAGTTCATTAAGAACAAAATTGATAACTCCGGCACAATATTTGTCATTTGCTAGTTTGTTTGTAATTGTGACCATTTTATCAAAATGTCAAACATTAGGTAATGTAATGTGTATTGATATTCAAACAGTTTGATATAAATCCCTCGCTATTACATCACAATTTCCACGAAATGTACCCAGGAGTGACATATTTGGATACATTATCTTTCTTGAAGGTTGGTCAGGAAGGAAAGCATACAATGTACCTCCCAATATCATGACAAGTACACCTATACCATGAATTCAGAAGTTGTCCAATTTGATTTCAAACGTTTGTTTTCTGGATAAATCGCCTCTTGTTTCGCTTTTCCTAAAAAATCTATTTAATTTGACGTCCTAAAAATACAATGCAAAAACGAGGATAAAATTCTGCATCTGCATGTTGAAATAGCTTACTTACTTAAAGTGGTCTGTGTCCGGATATTTGCCGTATATCCCTTGTGTGTCCTAGTGTTGATTCAAAGAAGACCTTTGGGATGAGACTATCTGTCTTGTCTCAAGGCCATGACATTGACATAAACGCTATCATTTGTACACATGTGATAAGATTTCTCCTGTATATTTAATCATCAGAATCAATAATCTATTGTTTTAATGTTGATTTAAATAAACCATTGTTTTCAGACTGGGTACATTGTTTAGGCCTAAATTGTGTATTAAGGGCAGTGTCAACCCGGCACTTGTTTCAAAAATTGAATTTATATTTCTCTATTATATTATACTTTTACATGTATTCTATTATTACCATCATAAGTTACTAATCGGAAGCGATTATTTCCCGTTCTTTTGGGTGATTTTAAATTGTTGTTTTGGTAAGTTTGAGCCAGGAAAGGCGCATGGTTATTTGGCGGGAATTTAAGCGGAGTTCCGCGCTTTTCAAATGCTGCGACAGCTGTTCTATCATTGCGCCGCGCGCTGAATCTTCCCGTGCGTAATACTAGACGCGCCGCTTAATATCCGCGACGAAGACGCGAAAAACAAAAGAGCGCAAAACAATGCCTACAAATGTAAACAAAGGCCAATCTTACGATCATTTAAATTTCAGTTTTCTTCCAATTTCTTCCCATTGTGACAATATAAATTGAATCTGATAGTTTAAATTGATTGTTCATAATAGTATACTCGCCTTTTAGGTCACGCGCCCGTGTATTCCGAAAACATTAGCTTTAAATGGTGAAAAATTTCAATATTTTTACTAAATCGATGTTTTGTAGAAGTTCAAATTTGAAGGAATTTTACGAATTTTCAGACAACCTAACAAAATCAGTTTTTGATTAAAAATTTCAACATTTCACCAAATTCATCTAAAGTCAATTATCTAGGAAGCACTTTTTTTTTTTTAAAATATAAATAAATTCTAGTTTTGAAAATATTGACCAAAATGTGCCAAAATGTGTTTTTTGAGATAAAAAAAACATTTTTTTGGCACTTTTTGGTCAATATTTTCAAAACTAAAAAATGTTGAGCCAAAAAAAAAAAGTGCTTCCTAGATAATTGACTTTAGATGATTTTGGTGAAATTTTGAAATTTTGATTCAAAAACTGATTTTGTTAGGTTGTCTGAAAATTGTTGGCGCCAAAAAAGTGATTTTTGGGCAAAAATTTAGAAATCACTATTTTTGGGAAAATTTAATAGCAAAAATGGATTCTCCGACTCATTTCATTTGAAAAATTGTATACTTTTATGTACATTACATTATCAGTTTAAAAGTTACAGTGCTTGATAAAACTCATATATTTTGGGTTGACACTTCCCTTAAGGGGGCTGTCAAGTGTCATTTCGTATTTTCCAGGCATTTTTCTTTTCTTCATTTTTCAAAACTTCAGCCTGTTATCTATCAGTACATGCAAAGAAATTTTCAATTTTGAAATTCCAAAAGCCTATTTAGAAGGATTTAAATCCCTTATTGTGATAATCGACAAAGTAGAATGGAAAAGTCTGCCCGCAGGGGATCAGCGAAATTCCCATGCGCCGCGTATCCCGTGTTTTGGTTTTTCACGCAATTAGCACGCGCCAGTTTGCTTAAAATACGCGACGCCGTTGTTTCGAATGCCGCCAGTGCGTGCTGCGTTACCCGTTACGTTTTTGGCGCGTTTGTGGGCTTGTTCACACGCATTGTTTACGCATCGGAGGCCCGACTAATCAAACCGTCATTTTTGCCGGGGTAGCTGAGCCTGAAGCAAGGAAGTAAAACAAGGCTTTAGCACAGGCGTTAGTGTCAAGGAGTTTGGAAAGAGAGAAGGATAAAAAATAAAGGACAGAGAAAGATGTTGAATCCATGATCTGAAACATTATAAGCTAAATGGCCCATCATTCATATTTTTGAATCAATAAAACGTCCGAATGTTCTAGACTGAAAGCAAAGGTGAAATGGATGGGATTATAGTGGGAGAGGATTCTCTATACCCCACCCCCTCCCCCACGACAGAAGGAAGTATGGGACACTTTTGCTGCCCCTCGGATATTATGAGCTATGAGATGTAAGCAATAGGCCTGATTAATTAAATGTGTGGTTGCACCTTTGATATCCTTGTACTTTTGTGTCCTTCTCTCAATGAAAAAAGTTTCAATCTAGGTAGGTGACAACTTAAGGCAATTCATTAGGGATAGCCAATAAATAATAAAACCATGTATATATATTAGGCCTACTAGAGCTAATTGTTAATAATGACCGTGTTTTCACAGTTATATGTTATCTTCAGTAGATAGCAAACTACTAAAAGAGATCCAACCGAAATGCATAATAGTGCTATTGTTATAACACTGAACAATCACTATTTAATAACTATATAATGTAAAAGCTGAATGCAAACTACTTATCCACAAAAATAGCCTGTGTAAGTAAATGTAATAAATATAAGAGGACCTGACGTTTCGATTCTAACAGAATCTTTATCGAAGGTAAAATGACAGAATACAACATTACACAACATATATATAGACAGAGGAACAAAAGGCAGGAAGTCAAAGTGACAGATGAATGAATAGGGGAAGATATCATGCTAGACAGCTGATTGATGAAGTGGATAAAATAACAAAAGGATGACATAGACAAAGGGGAGATTAAAAAGTAAAAGGCAAATGGGATATAAAAATAATTGGTGAGTGAAATCAATAATGGTGATTGATGACTACAAATAGATAATAAAATGGATGGAAATGTAAAAGGACTGAGAGAATGCATGAGAAAACAAGAAAAAACAAAGTGGGACTAGGCCTATGGTAACAAATAATGGAAATGCACTGGAACAAGTAATGAAAATTACTGTGCATAGGAGACAATGTAGAAAATGAAAACAAAGTATCACATATATCAAGAAGTAAAAAATGAAAAATGGAGTGAAGAAAAAGTGGAGAAAAACAAATGGGTAAAAAATACAAATGATAGGTTTATCAGATACAAATGGAGGAGGAGGGGGGGGGGGGGGGGGGGTGGGGGCGGGGGGTTGAGTCTAATCATTCCCTTCCTGGATGTTTAGGCCATGGGGCTGAATAGTGAGAAGACGCTTCATCCATAACTTCTCTCTACTGAGACGTACCACTTCTGAACGGCTACCTATAAAGATTCAATGCCCTGTAAGATCATATCAGACATAGTGTGGTTGGGAAGGTTGAAGTGGTGTCCGACAGGTGGCTTGTTGGTGTTGACCGTCGATCTGTGTCCATAGAAGCGCTTCTTCAGTGAGTTTTTAGTCTCACCAACATACTGGACTCCACACACTCTACATGATAAGAGGTAGATGACATTAGATGTGGTGCAAGTGATGTGACCCTTCGTCTTGTAGGTGGCATGGGTGGTGAGGCTGGTGAAGGAATCGCCTTCCTTGATGTGTTCCCGGCAAACGACGCACCTGCTGGTCGACTCGCACTTAGAAGTGCCATGCTGCGTGGGGAGAGAATCATCAGTTACCGGGGGGATGGTAGCCCGTACTAGCATATCTCGTAGGTTGCGAGGGCGTCTGTAGGCCAGGATTGGTATGTCAGGAACTGCACGACGAAGACGGTCTGATGTGTGGAGAATGTGGTGGTTAGTGTTGGTGATGTGACGCAGAGGAGGAAGGTTAGGATGAAATGTGGTAACAAGGGGAATCTTAGGGGTGGGGTCTTGGTTTCTGGGCTTCTCCTGAAGGACTGTGGCTCTCGGGAGAGAGTGGACTTTCTTGATGGCTTGCTGGACTTTGGTGGAGCTGTGACCCCTGGTAACCAGATGCTTCTTCAAATTCTGTGCATGATATGAGAATCTAGATTCGTTAGAACAAATACGTCGGAGACGGAGAGCCTGACTATATGCTATGCCTGTCTTACAATGGCGAGGGTGGCAGCTTGAAGCATGGAGATACTGGTGCGTATCTGTAGGCTTGGTGAAGAGATCTGTAGATAGTATACCATTCTCAGCTTTCTGTATGGTTACATCAAGAAAGTGTGCCTGTTGGTGGGAGTAGTCAGAAGTGAACTTAATGGTCCTGTGAAATGAGTTCATGTGATCAATGAATGTGAGGAGACTGCTTTCATCACTGGTCCAGATAAAGAATATGTCGTCAATGTACCGCAACCAAATCCAAGGTCGACAAGGTGCTTCAGCTAGCAATTGTTCCTCCAGCCTAGACATGAAAAGACAGGCCCATGACGGAGCCATCCTAGTACCCATAGCTGTGCCATGTACCTGCAAGTAGGTCCTATCCATGAAAGTGAAATTGTTCTTGGTTAGAACATGGTTCATGAGGCATTCAATATAAGGTATGGGAGGACTGGAATGACCAATCTTAGCCAAAGCTGCACGGCTTGCTTCTATGCCTTCCTGATGGGGAATGTTGGTATAGAGGGACTTAACATCAAATGTACCGTTCAGAAGTGGTACGTCTCAGTAGAGAGAAGTTATGGATGAAGCGTCTTCTCACTATTCAGCCCCATGGCCTAAACATCCAGGAAGGGAATGATTAGACTCAACCCCCCGCCCCCACCCCCCTCCTCCATTTGTATCTGATAAACCTATCATTTGTATTTTTTACCCATTTGTTTTTCTCCACTTTTTCTTCACTCCATTTTTCATTTTTTACTTCTTGATATATGTGATACTTTGTTTTCATTTTCTACATTGTCTCCTATGCACAGTAATTTTCATTACTTGTTCCAGTGCATTTCCATTATTTGTTACCATAGGCCTAGTCCCACTTTGTTTTTTCTTGTTTTCTCATGCATTCTCTCAGTCCTTTTACATTTCCATCCATTTTATTATCTATTTGTAGTCATCAATCACCATTATTGATTTCACTCACCAATTATTTTTATATCCCATTTGCCTTTTACTTTTTAATCTCCCCTTTGTCTATGTCATCCTTTTGTTATTTTATCCACTTCATCAATCAGCTGTCTAGCATGATATCTTCCCCTATTCATTCATCTGTCACTTTGACTTCCTGCCTATTGTTCCTCTGTCTATATATATGTTGTGTAATGTTGTATTCTGTCATTTTACCTTCGATAAAGATTCTGTTCGAATCGAAACGTCAGGTCCTCTTATATTTATTACATTTAATAACTATCTTCGGTAGATAGCAAACCAATTTTAAAAGGATCCAAGTCCTTTCTAATGGAAAATACTTATCATTCAAACTGTGAAATGTGATCCATTACCCGCCAGTGGCGTTTCTGATGATATCACATGTCAGAGGGGGAAATGGTATCTTCCCGGTAGACTTTAACTTTACCAGGCTGAGGATTGCCGTGACGTGACGTGGTGTCCTCAAAATCCACACCATCCGACTCAAATTGGGGTCCTCGTTCCCTCCAACCCACTGTATTTACAGAAAATAAAACCTTTTAGCCCGGTAGTTTGATCTGTTCTACCTGGTCAAATCCGTCGAGGGAGGGGACACTCTGCTGATACGCTACTGTTACCCGTTCGCTTGACAGTTTACCCATATAGACAATTCCTAGTTATTTTACAAACCGTTAATTTTATTTTTTTGCTTCATTAAACATTGTGTTTAATGTTAGAACTAGACATATATTTCAGTTTCTTTTTCAGTGGCGCTGACATAACGAGGGTCAAGTTCAGGTGGCATGTTTTGGCCTTTTAATTTTACTATGATGAAATCACAATTCGTGACGTGACTCATATTAATCAGAAGCTTACCTGATTCCGTCTCTTTTAATATCTGAAGTAGAAGAAGAGAAAACATGTAGGCCTACCAAACGATAGGTCACAATTAAAATCTTCATCCCCAAGTCTTTTATCTACAGATCTAGGATAGGTGTTGATTACTACTCTACTACTCACTAACTGCGCCACGGTGCATTTTTAAATGATCACATTGATAAAGATTCATTACTTCATGAATAATCGCGATAGCTGCGTACCAAGTGCGTTCCAATCAAATTAATCGTTAGATGAGAACGCGCACGCCGAGCGCGGGTTACTAATAATTGCCCGAAAGTACTGCGCCAAAGTGTTCCATTGTTTTGCTCACTGACCGACCAATCAAATTAACGCCTCACGCCCCTAAACTGAATATTCAACGAGTTATGAGGATACACGATTAAAGCTTATTTTTGATTGGTTGAATGATAAAAATGTTAATGAGGGGATGACCCGACTTGGACTGTTTCAATAACTAAGAAGGGGTGGACAAAATAAACAGAAAACTAATTAATTATTAGCAAGATTATATCGGTACAAATCAACGATTTGGATAAAATATGCATATTTTTCAGTAATGAATGAGAATAATGACTGCTTAACAACTGTTTTCGTGAATTTGTTTTGAAATCCTCGGGTTTTGTTCTGGTCATTCGGAATTGTCCCTCGGGGGCTGCGCCCCTCGGGACAATTCCTCAGACCAGAACAAAAACCTCTGATTTTAAAACAAATTCACGAAAACAGTTGTTACGCAGTAATTATTCTCTAACTCGACTACACTCTGATTAGCCGCAGATGTTGCTCACATAAATTAATACACAAGCGTCTTATCTTTGTCAACCGGTTCAACGCGCACGCGTCACCATTTATTTTACCAACTCAAAACATTCCACGCGCGTTCGCGCTCATTGTCGATTAACGCACGCGCTTTCATGCGTTACGCTTCACGGAAATTGTAAACGCACTTCGAATGCACATGAAAAGGTATGGCTTCTTTTTCACACTCGACATCACGAAAAAGGTGGTTACCCATTTGAGGTTATTATGATACCAAGAAAAGAACGGTTTGTAATCAAACTTTGCACGAAGTTGGGGATTTATATGCTTCTCACAATATCTAAAGAACAGGATTTGAAATATGTGTATTTTCCCGTAAACCATGATCAAATGGCGGTATTGTCACTTTTCACCTTCATCGGTTGATTTCTTTATGTTCATTTTTGAGTAAAAATACGATTTACAGACACGATAACTCAATACAAACTGCATCTGATAGACAGCAAATAAGTTTAACGCAACAAGCATGATCGTCGCCAGGTTCCATTTTTTTTTGTTTTTTTTTTGGCCTATTTCCGATTTTTCGGATCATTTTGTGGAAATTCACGTTTGTTGTATTTAAAAATCCCATTTTGTTGCCTTATTTGGTCAATAAATAAAACAATATTTCAGATATCCAAAAACAAAAAAAATGGAACCTGGGTAATTTTCTTAAGATTACAAAAATCGTAAAAGGACACATTTTCAGAAAATATATTTTTGGTTACCTTGTCCGAATTGAAGACTGGCTAAAATTCTCGTTTTTTATGATTTTCTCCGAAATGGTCCTTTTTAGAGCAATTTCAAGTTCATGGTTAGATTTATTGAACCCTTTCCTTCAAGAAAATGTATACTTTTATATGGAATATATGAATAATGACGTAGTTACGGCAGTTTTACGCAAGCTATTTCTGACACTTGACAGCCCCCTTAAGGGGAGTGTGGACTCTCAGGTACAGGCTCCGTAAAACTGCCGTAACTTCTTCAATATTCATTTAATCTTTATAAAAGTATACAGGGTTTTTTTTGCAGAAAAGGGTTCAATGAATCCAACCATGATAATGAAATTGACCATTTTGGAGAAAATTATAAAAAACACTTTTTTTGACCCATTTTAGGTTTGGAAAAGTAAACTCAAAAAGTGCCCAAAAAATGGAAAATTAAAAAAAACCCGCTATCAGGATTATCATAAAACTAGTATGACAAAATTTGACAAAATATATTTTGAGTTATCTTTTCCAAACCTAAAATGGGTTTAAAAAAAATGTGTTTTTTATAATTTGTTTTTTATAATTTTCTCCAAAATGGTCAATTTCATTATCATGGTTGGATTCATTGAACCCTTTTCTGCAAAAAACTAGTACACTTATATAAAGAATAAATGAATATTGAAGAAGTTACGGCAGTTTTACGGAGGCTGTGCTTGAGAGTCCACACCCCCTTAAGAAAAAGTCGTCAACGTTCAAAACTAATACCATTTATTTAGATTTCCAAATAAAATATCTAAATTTGAAGGGACAAATTGGACTATTCCTAAATTGTTATGTAAAAAAGTGTATACAAAATAGAATAGAAGTATATCTTTAGTCTATTTTACCATACAACCTCTCCAACTATATAGTTCCCCTTTCTCTTCCAAGTGGGACGAGGCTCGATTAAGGGGGCTGTCAAGTGTCAGAAATAGCTTCCGTAAAACTGCCGTAACTACGTAATTATTCATATATTCCATATACAAGTATACATTTTTTTGAAGGAAAGGGTTCAATAAATCTAACCATGAACATAAAATTGCTCTAAAAAGAACCATTTTGGAGAAAATCATAAAAAACGAGAATTTTGACCAGTCTTCAATTCGGACAAGGTAACCAAAAAAATATTTTCTGAAAATCTGTCCTTTTACGATTTTTGTAATCTTAAGAAAATTACCCGGGTTCCATTTTTTTTGTTTTTTGATATCTGAGATATTTTTTTATTTATTGACCAAATAAGGCAACAAAATGGGATTTTTAAATACAACAAACGTGAATTTCCACAAAATGATCCGAAAAATCGGGAAATAGGCCTAAAACAAAAAACAAAAAAAATGGAACCTGGGGAAGATCATGGTTGTTGCGTTAAACTTACTTGCTGTCCATCAGATGCAGTTTGTATTGAGTTATCGTGTCTGTAAATCGTATTTTTACTCAAAAATGAACATAAAGAAATCAACCGATGAATGTGAAAAGTGACAATACCGCCGTTTGATCATGGTTTACGGGGAAATACACGTATTTCAAATCCTGTTCTTTAGATATTGTGGGAAACATATAAATCCCCAACTTCGTGTAAAGTTTCATTACAAACCGTTCTTTTCTTGGTATCAAAATAACCTCAAATGTGTGTTAAAAAACACCTTTTTCATGATGTCGAGTTTGAAAAAGAAGCCATACCATTTTATGCGCATTCGAAGTGCGTTCACAATTTCCGGGAAGCGTAACGCATTCAAGCGCGTGCGTTAATCGACAATGAGCGCAGACGCGCGCGGAATGTTTTGAGTTGGCAAAATAAATGGTGACGCGTGCGCGTTGAACCGGTTGACAAAGATTTAGACGCTCGTGTATTAATTTCTGTGCGCAACACTCTGCGACTAATCATCAGAGTTTATCATTATAGGCCAGTGTAGTCGAGTCTTTATCAATGTGATCATTTAAAAATGCACCGTGGCGGGATTAGTGAGTAGTCTGGGTGTAAAAATCAACACCTATCCTAGATAAAGGACTTAGTAAAGGAGAGAGAAAAATTGGAAACAGAGAGAAAGCAAGAAATGGGATGAAGATTTAATTTAAGACCTGTCGTTTGGTAGGCTCTAGGCCTACATGTTTTCTCTTCTTCTACCTCAGATATTTAAAGAGACGGAATCGGGTAAGCTTCTGATTAACATGATTAATATGAGTCACGTCACGAATTGTAATTTCATCATAAATAGTAAAAGGCCACAACATGCCACCTGAACTTGATCCTCGTTATGCCAGCGCCACCGAAAAAGAAACTGAAATATGTCCGATAGGTCTAATGTTTAATGAAGCAGGAAAATAAATTTAACGGTTTGTAAAATGACTATATGAATTGTCTATGGGTAAACTGTCAAGCGAACGAGTAACAGTAGCGTATCCATGGTATCAGCAGAGTGTCCCCCCTCGACGGATTTGACCGGGTAGAACAGCTCAAACTACCGGGCTAAAAGGTTTTATTTTCTGTAAATACAGTGGGTTGGGGGAGCAAGGGCCCCAATTTGAATCGGATGGGGTGGATTTTGAGAACACCCCCACCCTCCCCGTTTTCAAATGTCGGACTCGGCGGCGGCGGCAATCCTCAGCCTGTAAAGTTAAAGCCTACCGGGAAGATACCATTTCCCCCTCTGACAAGCGATCTCATCAGATACGCCACTGGCGGGTAATGGAGCACATTTCACAGTAGTTAAATGATGAGTATTTTCCATTAGAATGGACTTGGATCCTTTTAAAATTGATTTGAATTGCTATCTACCAAAGATAATTATTAAATAGTGATTATTCAGTGTTATAACAATAGCTCTATTAAGCATTTCGGTTGGATCTCTTATAAAAGTAGTTTGCTATCTACTGAAGATAACAATGATAACGTTGAAAACACGGTCATTATTTAACAATTAGCTCTAGTGCTAGGCCTATATACAGTATTCGGTATTTCCATTACTGCATGGTTTTATTATTTATTGGCTATCCCTATGAATTGCCTTGTCACCTATACCTAGATTGAATTTTTTTATTGAGAGGACACAAAAGTACAAGGATATCAAAGGTGCAACCACACATTTAATTAATCAGGCCTATTGTTTACATCTCATAACTTCGTGATAAACCAAACCGATGTTACCCTATTTTTTTATTGGGGTGGGTCCGAGGGGCAGAAATATAGAGCATCCTCTCCCACCATAATCCCATCCCTTCCACCTTTGCTTTCAGTCTAGAACATTCGGACGTTTCATTGATTCAAAATATGAATGATGGGCATTTAGCGATCGAAATGGGAAGATCTCTGTTCTTTGTTCAGTCCGAATTTCATTTGGAATGTTCCAGAATTTTATATTATTCAATTTAACTATGACATTTTAGGAGGATTTTATAGAAACATGACTTGTTTGGCCGTATAGGCCTACTTCTGGTTATCTTGGAACTTATTTTGTCTTATATGGCATGTCACCAACCAAACCGTAGGCCTAACAGCGGGGCCTTAGACCCGAACGCAACTGAATAAATGAGCTTATAATGGATAGTATATTAAAATACATGCCAGGAGAGGCTGTCCATCCCTGCTCTCCATGGCCCTATATACACCCCCAACTCCACATGTCGTGTGTTTGATTGCGCGTGTGCAAATACATGTACTATACAAAGTTAGACTATTATGAGATAACCATGTGAACCATTTGATAGCATCGGCTCATCGGCCCGAGGATGCTTCTCCGATCATGCCCATGTAGGCCTAGGTAAAACGGCACTTATAATTATGTTTGATATAACTGAATGACAAATTAGTACACCGAGTTGAACTAACTGAGAACTAGCTAACTTAACAACGATACGAAGTAATAGGCCTACCATATTCAGTAATGACAAAGATAAACAGGTAGGCCTATTGGATGGATGGACGGGCGGGTGGAACGGACTTGTACAACATCGAAAGGCCAAACAAAATCAAAACATTAACGTCTTCGGATAAAACCCGGTGTAAGTCTTTTTGATCTCCTTACAATGTTTCACTCCGATCATGGATTCAAAATCTTTCTCTGTCCTTTATTCTTTATCTTTTTTCCTTCTCTCTTTCCAAACTCCTTGACACTAACGCTTGTGCTAAAGCCTTGTTTTACTAATAGGCCTACTTGCTTTCAGGCTCAGCCACACCCCGGCAAAAATGACGGTTTGATAAGTCGGGCCTCCGATGCGTAAACAATGCGTATGAACAAGCCCTCAAACGCGGCAAAACATAGCGGGTAACGCAGCACGCACTGACGGCTTTCGAAATAACAGCGTCGCGTATTTTAAGCGAACTGGCGCGTGCTAATTTGCGTGAAAAACAAAACACGGGATACGCGGCGCATGGGAGTTTCGCTGATCCCCTGCGGGCAGACTTTTCCATTCTACTTTGTCAATGATCACAATAAGGGATTTAAATCCTTCTAAATAGGCTTTTGGGATTTCAAAATTGAAAATTTCTTTGCATGTACTGATAGATAACACTCTGAAGTTTTGAAAAATGAAGAAAAGTGAAATTCCTGGAAAATATGAAATGACACTTGACAGCCCCCTTAACGATACATTTTACAGAAAATCGTGACCCAATGGTTCATTAAAGGGACATTAAGTGGTGTCGAATTTTTTTCAAAATTTACTTCAGATTTCAAAATGAACATTAAACATTGCCATTATTGTTGTTTCTACTAACAAAAACACAGCAAAACTGGATTAAAACAATATCATCGCTATTTATTGAAAAACGCCCTCTATGCAAATATGGTTCGCGTTATGTATCACGCTTACTGCAGGGGGATACTGTCGGACGTAAAATGCTGGTTGCGGCTCTACCAGCATTTTTGAATCGACGTTTTGTTGTACAAAGAGGGCGTGTAAAGAGTGTGTAAGTTCATACATGTAATACAATTGTAAAAATATACAAATCCCAGTTGTTATCATATATTTTTGTAATTGAGGGCGTCCACCACATCTCTTAATGCCCCTTTAAATCATACGCCTATTCAACTCCATTAAGGTGCGGGATTGTAACTTTTTTGGTATTACCCTCGAGAATAGCTAATTAGCTAGGATATTACGCAATTAAGATATTTAGGTATTTAGATATTAGGTTTAGATATTAAGCTATTTAGAAATTTTAGAGATTTGGATAATGATGTTTGAATATTACGCTATTTAGCTATTTAGAAAACCTCAAGAATATCTGATCATTTCAAAAAAAGTCCAAATTAGCAAAATATCGTCAATATCGGATATTCTTGCTATTAAGATAATAGCTAATATCTTAATGACGCCTAGTTTCATATAAAAAAGTTTTGATCATTTCAGATTAAGTCCAAATTAAATTAGCGTAATGGCTAAAGGTCCATGGAAGGATGACCTTTATCAATCTTCCACACAGGGAGTGTAGATTTCAAATGGAGTCACCCATGCAAGCAGGTAACCCTGTTTGAAATTCACATTCCTAGACTAAGGTAATTTCTTCCATAAGGGGTGTAGGATTTCAAATTAATTGGCCCATTTTCAGCAGCCAATCATGCTTTATCCAACAATAGATCACGAAAGCGAGGCCAATATTGGTAAATTACGTCACATGACACCAATGTTTACGTAATTTACCAATATTGGCCTCGCTTTCGTTATGATTAGTGACGTCACATCAGAGTATGTCTCCCTCTTTAGCTTGAAATCGCCAATTACGAATAACGTCTAGATAAGAGAGGGGGAAAAGGGCGATTCAAATCCATGACTCCTTTGTTTTGCGAATCTTAAAGATAATGTCCGAATGAGGACGCCTTGGTACTTGAATACTTCAGTAAAGTGAGATCAGACAGATTGTTGATGGTTGAATGATATCTGAACTGACTGTGTAAAGAGAAGTTTGTAGATTTGTGATTTTGGAGAATTATTTCTACAACAAGCAGTTCTTAAACATGTTAAAGTCATTTCGAGCCGTTGTCTTTTTAATGGGGCCCTCACATGTATCCGTGTGAGCTGGGCGGCCCCTTACCGTCTTATAGAAAAACAACAGAGTCCAACACGGTGAACAATCAGCAAAACATGTCAACGGCCGCATTGATTTATTTTTTTGTCACCGGGTTCATACTGTTCTATACCGGGTCCTTATCGGCCTGGAACCGGGCTCATACCACCTCCTCACCAGGTCCTCACCGGCCGAAACGCTTGGGTACCGACCGAACCGCCTTGATAATGTCATCAAACTGCTCTGTATAAGCTGAGCGCTCAAGCTCGCCGCTTCGCTCACATTCCGGGAATGTCTGTAAAATACATTTGTACTCACATGTATCCGTGTGAGCTGGCCGGCCCACTACCGTGTGACAAATTGGTGCAGACGGTGGCACACGGTGATGTCACACGGTGGGCCGTTTCCCGTCCGTTGAACACATTGCCGGGGACATTGCCGGCCATCCGCGCCCGGCAGGACTTCTGAGCATGCTCAAAACTCTTGCCGGGTCCTGCCGGGTGAGTAAAAGCGGCGGCAAACGGTGAGAGCCCGGTTTGAGGACGGTATAAAGACGGCGCACCCGTTTCACGCCCGTTCGCAGGGCGGTAATGGCAGGCGGCCACCTTACCGTCTAATAGAAAAACAACAGAGTCCAAACAATCAGTAAAAAATGTCAACGGGCGCATTAATCTTTTGTTGTGGCCACCGGGCCCATAACGTTATATACAGGGTCTATACCGGGTCTATACCGGTCGGGTACTGGGCTCACCGTCCTCATACATTTCTAGCTTACCGTTCTTACCGGGTGCATAACACCTCCTGACCGGGTCCTCGGTCTATACCGTTCTACACCGGGTCTGTCCCGGGTTCTCACCGGCCTTGTCCCGGGATCACCGGCCTCATACAGTTCTAGCTTACCGTTCTCACCGTGTCCTCATCGTGTGCATACCACCTCCATACCGGTTCCTAACCGGTCGAAACGCCTGGGTACCGGCCGAAACGTCTGATTACATCATAAAATCGCCCTTTTCAAGCTGAGCGCTCAAGCTCGCCGCTTCATTTGTATTCCGGAATTCGTACGAACCACATTATAATACTCTCTAAATGTAAAAGAGCTAAACCTCACTCTTTCGAGAGCTTCAGGCCGGAGGGACGGTTCTTCTAAGAAGTGAAGTTCACTCTTTTCAGAGTGATTTGTCACTCTTTTCAGAGTGATTTGTCACTCTTTTAAGAGTGATTTCCACTCTTTTCAGAGTGATTTTAACTCTTTTTAGAGTGATTTTAACTCTTTTTAGAGTGAAAATCGCTCTTTTAAGAGTGAACTTCACTCCAAAAAAAGATCTGTTCCTCCTAGAGCTCTCGAAAGAGTGAGTTTTAGCTCTTTTACATTTAGAGAGTTGCAACATGCCTGCTGAGAGTCCGTTCCGCGAACGGTTACTAGGCTGCATGCGGCCATTCGCAGTCCGTCGCTAAGATGGTCGACGTCCACCACCGTCAATCACCGCCCTGCGAATGGGCGCGAAACGGGTGCGAAACGGGTGCGAAACGGATGCGAACTGGTGCGCCGTCCTTATACCGTCTTCATACCGGGCTCTCATCGTTCGCCGCCGCTTTTACTCACCCGCCCGGAGTTTTGAGCATGTTTAAAACTCCGGTGGTCGGCAAAGTCCCCTGAACGTGTTCAACGGACGGGAAACGGCCCACCGTGTGTGCCGCCGTCCGCACCCATTTTTCACACGGTAAGGGGCCGCTCAGCTCACACGGATACATGTGAGGGCCCCATAATGCCTTGAATGAACATTGAAACTCCCTCAACGATCAAAAGGAAATCTGAAATGTCCGCGTCCCGTACACGTAAACCAAATGCATACAGAGTAAAGCGTGAACAAAAAAGACACATCATTAATTAAAGGGACATTAAGTGGTGTTGAAAATTTTAAATGTTTAAAAATTTACTTCAGAATTCAAGATGAACATTAAAAATTGCCATTATTGTTGTTTCTACTAAAAAATAACACAGCAAAACTTGATTAAAACAATATCATCGCTATTTATTGAAAAACGCCCTCTATGCAAATATAGTTCGCGTTATGTATCACGCGTATTGCAGGGGGATACTGTCGGACGTAAAATGCTCGTCGCGGCTGTACGAGCATTTTTGACTGAATCGACGTTTTCTTGTACAAAGAGGGCTGATTTTTCTTAATCCTTATAGGTGTAAGTTCATACATGTAATACAATTATAAAAATATACTAATCCCGCAGTTTTTATCATAATTGAGGGCGCAGCCTCCAACACATCTCTTAGTGTCCCTTTAAGTAACGAAGTAAAGTTTAAATTATTGAAGTTTTCATTCATGAAAGTCGAAATATACTAGTTGATCAGGTCATTTTGTTCTATGCTAATCGCATACAGTCTTTGGCTTTATTCCTTCAATCACCAATAAAGATCATACCCACGACTTTTTATGTTTATATTGAAAAATCTAAAGAAATTTAAAATGTTACGTAAAACCGGATTCACCACCACGCACCACGTGGTTTATTTGAGGCGCAATTTGTATCCGTTTTTGCTAAATTTGGAAAAACGAGTCATCTTTTAATTAATTTTTTTCTACGGGGGTTTTCAACCAATTATTTTAGATACAATTGAGAACATGAAATGCGAATTTATGAACAACAAGAATGAGAATGATATTTTATCTCATCTCTAGCTCTGAGAAAATAGAGGTCAAAATCCAAAAAATTAAAAACAATGCATTTGTTTGCTATTTTCAGCGTATAATACAATTGAAAAACTATATAAATTATAACATTAGAAACATAATAAAGTAATGACCGATATTCGTAGAGTATGTAGAATCTTATTTTGAATATTAAGAGTACATGACACGTTAAGTTAACTTTGTAATTTTAGTTTTCCATTTGTTTAGGAACTAGGCCGGGTCGCTTAATTTCTTTCTGCAACTATAACGGGATGCATCCCATTGTGTTACTACGCTTTCACACGTGTACTACGCTTTATTCCGTGTAGCGATCTGTTGTCTATTGCATCCCGTTATAGTTGCATAAAGAAAATACGCGGCCGGGTCGCGATTTTTTTTTTAATAACCAAGCCTGGCATCAACATCATCATCCCTCACGCCACAGTTCGATTAATGAATACTTTCGCGATCTTTGACTCTTGCTATGAGGTGGGCGACGAGCTGTCAATTTGATTTTGTTATTGTCATCAAATAGAGCGGTCGTGTAACGCCCATCTAGATGATTATGAGTTGAAGATGAAGTTAAAACAAGAAATAATGGTAATTTGGTCGATATTTAGATGGGAAAGTTCACAGCAAATTACTTACGCACATGATATTTACAAAAATAAATTATGCAATTCATTGTGTGGACTGTGGTGTACCGTGGCTGTTGACTACATAGTACATACGCTACAGACTACAGTACAGTACAGTGGTTAGTGGACCATGGACTTATGTAGTAGTCTAGTCTCGATAGATACCAACTCTATGATTTGGGTACTGCAAAGGACTAGGCTGTGTGTAATTATTCACTGTTTAGTAGTGTTATAGTTCTTTGATCATTGATGACTGCAGTTTTAAAAGAATGTGGGTTGCTTTTGGTTGACGGTCGTTTGTTGCAGGGATGGGTGTTCCATGTCATCACACTCACAGTCTTTGGTTGGCGTAAACGTCTTGATTTTGTGTGGCGGATTTCAAATTGAGTATCCTCGTCTACTTCTGTCTGGCTTATGGTTGGTGTAGGATTGGTAGTCAATATCAAGTTGTCCATTAATCATTTTGAAGAGGCAGGTCAGACGGTGTGCTTCCCTTGTCAGAGAACTTCAGCACTTTGTTTTGAGTGTCAATCGCGTACAGCGTAAACACGGAACCTTTGCGTTGTAGAACGGATCAACGCGATCCCAATCAACAATCCAATTGGCCGATTGATCATGAATCTCCCCGCCCACACATGCACCCGACTCTAGTCAGATTTATAATTGAACGAACACATTGCGTACATTGCGTGAAGCGTGCACAACCATAAGCATGATAATTTCAGGCATGATCATCTTTGTGCTGCGTGGCTGTTGTTGTTCAATTATTAATTGGACTATAGTACACCCGCGTAGGCATGATTAGAAAAGTGCTGAAGTTCTCTGACAATGACTATAGCTATAGTTCAATCAGTTCCAAATTGGCGAGAAATATTCGGTTTTTATCTCTCCGCGCGCAAAAGTAATCCAAGCGCACAGTTTTGGCCGCACGTCCGTGTCACACACATGATGCAAAGCAACTTGTTACCTTAACATGCTCCTGGGTTCTTCTGTATTCATTTGCAGCTGTAATGAGGCTTTGCCAATTTGGAAATGATCAAACTATAGCTCCGCCACTGACAGGCTTAGTGTATTTGATGACGATTTAAACATGCTCAGAACATGTTGATTCATATCTCATTTTAAAGAGCTTGTAAAACCCTTTGAAATGATAGATATCTGATGGTCAGTGGATTCTCAGAACCAAAGTTATCGTGAATGTTCTTATGCAGATTTAGACCCAATTTGATTTAGGGCCATTTATGCCCGTATAGCAAGCATGTGCAACCTTTTCTACCACCCGGGCCTCATTGTGATTTTGAGATCCATTCACGGGCCGCAGTGATGTCACACATTCCAAAACACCTTCCGGAGGAGGGGTAATAGGGGGAGGGGAAGCTTAATGCCGCATCAGATTGTACTCTTTGAAGCATGAAATATACACCATACAAATGAGGCATATAGATGCACTGTTTTGTTCAATGAAGAAATAATGATCCTCAGCCAATTGCTCATTGAATACCCGGTTTTCTTCGTGAAATTCCTCTTTTTACTCGCTGTTGCTGCTGCAAGGGCCTTTTTAACCAGGGATTTAAAGACGCAATCACACTTCGTGTAATATTTACTAAATGCAGCGTGTCACCCTACTAATTATAAGGGAGCACATACTAAATCAATCCGACCTAGGGAGTTCTGGATAAAACGGGCCGCATCAATGGGAATTTTGGGATTGCTTCGCGGGCCGCAGATTAGAGGCCGGCGGGCCGCATGTGGCCCGCGGGCCGCAGGTTGCACACGCTTGCCGTATAGTATACAAATATTAAATGCTTGATTGTGTGATCAAACCCAATAATAATACACCTGCCTATCTGCATGTACAACCCTAACCCTACAGTACAACTGTGACCCACCGCACACGGACAAACTTACCATTTTTACACTATGTGGATAAATAATGATTTATTCAACATTGTTTTTGCTCAGAACCTGATAAAAATTCGATAAAAATTTCAGATGTCGGACCACAAAAGTCCTTCTAAAAAAAACCCACAGAGCAACAAGTCCACATTCGAATTCAGTTTAATATATGAAGACAATGTATTGGTGCATTTTAAAATGTGCTAAGTTATAGGAGATAATTCAGGTTTCAATGCAAACAGTGATGCGCAGTGGAGGAACTTGGGTTCAGTGCGTGTCCGGTTTGTGCACACAATTTCTAACTCGCGCAAACTTTAAAATGCAATCAAATATTTTCATATTCTGGGATAAGTGGTGTGGTATGTTATGATCTTTCAATACATTCAAATTCAGATGTAGACTTAACTTCAAATTTGGGAGCAATTTTACTGATCAAAACTTTTTAGCCAGGGAAGCCCTCCTCTGAGTAGTCTAGTGCTACAATCCCTATTCCAATTAAAAAATTAAAATGTTAATCCTGGATCAGCCACTGGTCATCCACTGGCAAAGGTATCTAAATGGCTCTCATTTGATTGGTGTAAATTTAGAATAGCCTACCCTTCATTATATTTCAGGCTGGTGTCTTGAGGCAAGTGAAGCCTGAATGTTGTTATAACTTAAAACATACTGTTGTATGTGAAGATATGGATCTTCTCTGGCTGTGTAACTGTAAGAGACTAAATTTAAAAGGCATGATTATTTGTAAGTTGCAACATGCTTCCAAAAATCTGAACAGAACAGAATGCATACACAGGACACGAAAGGTTATGATCTATCATCTACATGTATGTATGTGTGATAAATTAAATTTATTGGCATCCATTGTTATATACTCGCATAAGATCAAAGTACAAATCAAAAATTCAATCTGCAATCATGAAGTGAAGTAAGTAAAATATAAAAAAGTTGTTTGTCTCACGCTCAGAAAATTACAGAGAATTAGTTGAACGCACACATTTTTAAAATTATATTTTAAGCAATCAAAATATCAATCCTGACTGCTATCTTGTATAGTATCCCTAATAAGCACCCAGGGCGCTTGGCAAAGTCATTTTAGGTGGGCTGTTATAAGGATATATAGGTAGTCAACATTGACTTTGGGTATGCATGATCGTTCCAAAAATAGCAGTTTTTTTTTTTTTTGTACCATGTCCGCGGACATTTGTGTAAAATTTCCAAAAATAAGGGGGCATTTTTTGAAGTTATGTCCACGATAACAAGTCGAGGTTTGAGCGCCAGAAGGCCTTAAAGGTAGATGTTCCGATTTTCAACTTGAAGTTTTCTATTCTACATGAAAGGTCATCCTTAAAAACGTTGTGTCCCAAAATTTAGATATAGCTATCTTCAGTAGCATACATCACATTGCTATCATCACATATTGCTATCTTCAGTAGATAGCATACATCACATTACTATCTTCAGTAAATATCACATATTGCTATCTTCAGTAGACAGCATACATACACCACATTGATATCTGGAGTAAATATCACATATGCTGTCACATTGCTATCTTCAGTAGATATCATACATAATGCTATCTGGAGTAAATATCAGATATGCCATCACACATTGCTATCTTCAGTAGATAGCACATACCACATTGCTATCATCAGTCAATATCACATATGCTATCACATATTGCTATCTTCAGTAGATATCATACATACACCACATTGCTATCTGGAGTAAATATCACATGCTATCACATATTGCTATCTTCAGTAGATAGCATACATACACCTCATTGCTATCTGGAGTAAATATCACACATGTTATCACATTGCTATCTTCAGTAGATATCATACATACACCACATTGCTATCTGGAGTAAATATCACATGCTATCACATATTGCTATCTTCAGTAGATAGCATACATCACTATCTGGAGTAAATATCAGATATGCCATCACACATTGCTATCTTCAGTAGATAGCACATACCACATTGCTATCACATTGCTATCTTCAGTAGATATCATATATACACCACATTGCTATCTGGAGTAAATATCACATGCTATCACATATTGCTATCTTCAGTAGATAGCATACATCTCTATCTGGAGTAAATATCAGATATGCCATCACACATTGCTATCTTCAGTAGATAGCATACATACACCACATTGCTATCTGGAGTAAATATCACATGCTATCACACATTGCTATCTTCAGTAGATAACACATGCCACATTGCTATCATCAGTAAATATCACATATGCTATCACATATTGCTATCTTCAGTAGATAGCATACATACACCTCATTGCTATCACATTGCTATCTTCAGTAGATATCATACATACACCACATTGCTATCTGGAGTAAATATCACATGCTATCACCCATTGCTATCTTCAGTAGATAGCACATACCACATTGCTATCGGGAGTAAATATCAGATATGCCATCACACATTGCTATCTTCAGTAGATAGCACATACCACATTGCTATCATCAGTAAATATCACATATGCTATCACATTGCTATCTTCAGTAGATATAATACATACACCACATTGCTATCTGGAGTAAATATCACAAATGCTATCACATTGCTATCTTCAGTAGATAGCATATATACACCACATTGTTATCATCAGTAAATATCACATATGCTATCACATATTGCTATCTTCAGTAGATAGCACATACCACATTGCTATCGGGAGTAAATATCAGATATGCCATCACACATTGCTATCTTCAGTAGATAGCACATACCACATTGCTATCACATTGCTATCTTCAGTAGATATCATATATACACCACATTGCTATCTGGAGTAAATATCACATGCTATCACATATTGCTATCTTCAGTAGATAGCATACATCTCTATCTGGAGTAAATATCAGATATGCCATCACACATTGCTATCTTCAGTAGATAGCATACATACACCACATTGCTATCTGGAGTAAATATCACATGCTATCACACATTGCTATCTTCAGTAGATAACACATGCCACATTGCTATCATCAGTAAATATCACATATGCTATCACATATTGCTATCTTCAGTAGATAGCATACATACACCTCATTGCTATCACATTGCTATCTTCAGTAGATATCATACATACACCACATTGCTATCTGGAGTAAATATCACATGCTATCACCCATTGCTATCTTCAGTAGATAGCACATACCACATTGCTATCGGGAGTAAATATCAGATATGCCATCACACATTGCTATCTTCAGTAGATAGCACATACCACATTGCTATCATCAGTAAATATCACATATGCTATCACATTGCTATCTTCAGTAGATATAATACATACACCACATTGCTATCTGGAGTAAATATCACAAATGCTATCACATTGCTATCTTCAGTAGATAGCATATATACACCACATTGTTATCATCAGTAAATATCACATATGCTATCACATATTGCTATCTTCAGTAGATAGCACATACCACATCACTATCGGGAGTAAATATCAGATATGCCATCACACATTGCTATCTTCAGTAGATAGCATACATACACCACATTGCTATCTGGAGTAAATTTCACACATGCTTTCACATATACATGTAGCTATCTTCAGTAGCATACATCACTATCATCACATATTGCTATCTTCAGTAGATAGCATACATCACATTACTATCTTCAGTAAATATCACATATTGCTATCTTCAGTAGACAGCATACATACACCACATTGATATCTGGAGTAAATATCAGATATGCCATCACACATTGCTATCTTCAGTAGATAGCACATACCACATTGCTATCATCAGTCAATATCACATATGCTATCACATATTGCTATCTTCAGTAGATATCATACATACACCACATTGCTATCTTCAGTAAATATCACATGCTATCACATATTGCTATCTTCAGTAGATAGCATACATTACTATCTGGAGTAAATATCAGATATGCTATCACACATTGCTATCTTCAGTAGATAGCATACATACACCACATCGCTATCTGGAGTAAATTTCACACATGCTTTCATATATAGCTATCTTCAGTAGCATACATCACATTGCTATCATCACATATTGCTATCTTCAGTAGATAGCATCCATCACATTGCTATCTTCAGTAAATATCACATATTGCTATCTTCAGTGTACAGCATAATGTCTAACTACCCAGACATGTTTTGTGCGAGCAAATCAGAGACTCTACCCACTGCGCTAACGGGTGAGCTTAAAAACCTCTAGTATTTGTTCACAATTAGAAAGCCCACAGAAGCATGGCACAAGATAGACTGTTTGGCTGCGCGGTACCACAAGCTAGAAGCGAAGGGATTTGAAGTGTGTAGGATGGTTAGGGTTAATGGATGAACCTAAACTATACATATATACGGTATCATATCCAATCCCGAAACACTTCAGATCAATCACACTGACTGAAGAACGCCATTGTACCGTATTATCCCTAATAAGCGCCCATCCCTCAAAGAACCCCACCCAGAAACTTGGAAATATAAAAACTATTTACCCATATGAACTGCCCACCCTAAAAGTTTAAAAATTAGTTTATTTGGAATAAAGACAATTAACTGTGACCAAAATAACCATGAATTTGGGAGATGATTCACAGCACACAATTAAATAAGTGTCAAATACTTATTCAACAATGTACTTTGATTCTGGGTATAAACTTGCTGCTCAAGATCGTTGAATTCTACAACTTGAGCGAAGTTAATGGTAGGAATTGTGTAACAAATAACCACCCACCCAAAATGACTTTGCTAACCCCTGGGTGCTTATTAGGGATAATATGGTCCAAACACCTGTGCACATGTTCACTTACTGCTGTGCGTCTTGCCAAGGGACTTGTTCTGTGTCACACTGCGACTCATATTATGGGCAGTTGGTATTCTCCTTCTCTTTGGAACAGAGAACACCTGTGATGGGAGCTGGGAAGATGAGATCTGGCTCTCATCATATCCATGCTCATTAACAAATGATGCCTTTGGTGGCCGCCCAGCATGGAGCCGGCTTCTTCCTCTGCCCATGTGAACATTGGGTTGACGCCTAGAGGTCGAAGTAGGTTGTACCCCAATCCTCCCAGTTCCCTTCAACTGCAGACGGTGCACAGCGAGTTGCCTGGACTGCCTCCCTCTCTTCTGTACGGCTGTAGCAGCTCCTGCGTACTTCCCAAAAGTGCTCATGGCTGAACACAGATGACTATCTGTGATCATCTTGTCATCTGCAGACACCATCTTCTCAAGGGAAGATCGAAATGTATCAGGATACAGTTCCAGTTTTGTGATCCACCTCTCTGCCATCTTCCCTATCCGCTGCTTCAGATCATCATCTGTGAAATTTTTTTTTAATATTTTTTTTTAATGATTTGCAAGCTATTTTGAACAACATGGAATTGATCTCATCAGAGAATCAACAGGGATGTTTACTAACATTCTGAAGCTAATGATTGGTTCTGTAAAGGCATTACTTTCACAAAACTGATGTGTAAGTGAATGTGTAAAAAGCCAATGAAAGCTTAATTTGGATGTCCTCTCTGTATAATGAAAACATTTGAATGGTTGGTTTTATTGTATATATTCTAATGTTAATTGTAACTTATGATAATATTTGTTATTATTATTGTAACATTCTCTATACCAACTGAAACAGTGGCACAGAGATAAATAAAATAAAGCTTGTATTATCAATAATTCAGTGAGGATGTAATATAATTACCATCACATTCAATGCTTTATATCGCATGGAAAAGAAACACTCCATGACAACAGTACAAATAACAGGCTATTTTTCATATTGAATATTGACCACTATGACCTTCACAATGCGTGGTTTGCTCCATAACGCGCACTTCTGCGGTGCGTCTTTGGCGCTTTTCCACACAAACCACACAAAGGAAAATCACTGGTAAATTGTCAACATTCTTTGCCCAATATTATCGGTATTAGTAGTTTCAATATAGTTGGTTCCAGGTTTTTGTCTCAATTTTTGAGGTTGGGGCAGCGATGTGGGGACAGTTTGCAGTCCCTGTATGGGGGATGACATCAAATGGGGAGAGTAAAAAAAAGGCTACAGTCCACACTTCAAGTGTTGGATTGGATGGGAGCCCCCCCCCCCCCCCTGCAAAAAAAGCATGGGTTCATGTTCATGCTACATCAGGTAAAATGCCAGTCATGTAAGATGATCAGATCTAGGTAAAAACTATGCACACCTTATGTAAGACGTATTTGCCAGTTGTACATCTGGTTTTGAGAACCCTCCAAGTGCAGTAGGATGTCTCCTCGAACTCCTCCACCCAGTTATCCGCCTGTTGTTTACTGCCAATATCCATCCGTATTGTTGCCTTGAAAGGCCACTCAGTAGTTACTGCTGGCGCAGGGACGTCCTGTAAATGGCACAAGTGGTATTTATACCCAGGAGGCAAAATTTCCTGTTTCAAAAAGGAAATAAATAAAATAACTCAAGATTGTATCATGTACCTTTGGAAAAGAACTGGCCAAAGTTCTGATGAAATACCACATACAAGACTTATTTGTACTCTTAGAATGCAATGTTCATGCTAAATCCTTGCCAATGGAAATGGCTTTCATCAAATTTATAATTTTGTTTAAAAATGTTGTTCTCATCTCGTGTTGTGGAGATATAATTTTAAGAATGTAACACCAGGGAGGGGATGTGGGACTACTACAGTGCAGGCATAAATAATTACAGGTACATGCATGTCCATGTGTGTAACTGCTGCGTGCAAGCCATGATCCATCATTTTCCACTGCCATGATGAATTGAACACAACTATAAATGATAGCGGGATATTAAATTTAAATTGTGATAAATACCGACATTGAGTTTCAACTTTTTTCTTCTTTATTTTTAATGTTTGATAGAATGATAGGCTTAAATATAGTCACTTTTAAGTGTTTTTATGGAATTCTAGGGTCTTTCTAGCCTAATCCTCATTAACTACAACATTAAAAGCCTTGCCGTTTTCCTGATGATGCTGCTGAAAGATGTTGGCAAACAAATTGTGCATGAAAACAGCCATATTTGTGTGCCAATTTAGTAAAAATAAAAATAAAAAGTGCCCTATACATGTACATCTTCAAAACTTGAGGGGAGGTGTGCGAAGTGCTGATCTACATTTAAGTTTTGAAAAATAATATGCAATATAAATACCTCTAGTCTTGTTGGAATATCACATCCTAACTGGGGCTGAATGCATTGCAATATGTCAGTATCTATGCTGCGACATACTTCACTATCGTAAGCAGAATCTAGGCCTGATTCCGTTTCGTCTGAATCCATGGCTGTGTAAATCTGTAAAAGCAAACAAAAAACATAAGTCATTAAACAATATAAAAAACATGTAACAAATCATTAAAGATGTTGGCTTTGTTGGCCTATGCTATATAGTTGAAATTTTTGCAGATAGGTGGCGGACCAGAAATGGTGGTGGCATAGGTGCACTGTACAAAGTCTATGGAGAGGCGAGCATGTACTGTACTGCATCACATTAGTCTATCTTTAGCATACCTTGGCAGGGTCAGAAATTTGATGAGAATCTGAGTATCCATTCTCGCAAAGATTCCTGCTGGTAAAGTTGCGAGAATCCAAGTTGATTCTATAGTAATAATCTGTCTACCACACTATTTGAATGGAGGAGAATCCATAGATAGGCCTACTCAAAAATCCTTTGCAAGAATCTAAATGGATTCTCGCAATCTTTGATGAATTTCTGACCAGGCTGCCTTCGCATACATATTATTTTGGTATTATTTTAAACTTTAAACTTCCAGGTATCTGTCTTAGTTAAAAATCAACTTATGAAGGTTCAGTTTATATTTTTGATTAATAATTAATGAAAAACATTGTATTAAATGGTTCCACATTCAGCCATTCTTGTTAGAGGAAAAATCGGCAGATAAAAAAAATCGGCAGATCAGCATTTTAAATCTGCAGTACGCGTGATAAATAACGCGAATCATATTTGCATAGAGGGCGTTTTTCAATAAATAGCGATGGTATTGTTTTAATCAAGTTTTGCTGTTTGTTTTTTGTTAGTACAAAATGGCAGTTTTTAATGTTCATCTTGAATTCTGAAGTAAATTAAAAAAATTAAAAAATCTAAATTATAATCAAGCACAATAGATAATTGATTAGAGAGTAAGGCCAGATTGTTTTCTGTCCAAAATTGTATGTTAAATAGTGTAATTTATTTTCTGTTCTGTGTTCAACAATAGAATAAAACTTAATATCTATTAAGATATCGCATGATTTGATCAATGAAAGAACTTAACTTTATATTTTAGATAAAACTTTGAAATGTTAAGGTGTTTTCCAATGGACTAGTCCCAATAGGCTCCTAAAGTATGTAAAAGTGTTAGTTCAATGATTCAATACTAATCTATTCTAGACATTGCTAATTTGAACAGCTTGGAAACTCTTGTCTTCTTTTACTGAATACTTAATT
Source organism: Ophiura sarsii (assembly GCA_035610835.1). Lineage (NCBI taxonomy): Eukaryota > Metazoa > Echinodermata > Ophiuroidea > Amphilepidida > Ophiuridae > Ophiura > Ophiura sarsii. The sequence goes on from JAYJML010000089.1 coordinate 28,388, forward strand.
AAAAAGGGCTTTGAATTGTATACAGATGAGTTCAACATTAAAACAAATAAGAAAGTATGAATGAGGTCAGGAGAACCTAGCGAATCGCAAGTTCAAAATCTTTGTGCTATTATCATCCAAAATTTGACTTGACTATATATTGTACAATACAAAAATGTACAGTAAGTTCAAACCCTACAAAAGAATACATTTCCTGAAGGGCACTTTCAATAGTGAATTCAAATCTGATGAGAAATTGAAGATAGGGATAGAGGGTATAAGGTGATATTGCATTGCACCTGAGCGGTGAAAAAAACAATTGGTGCCAGTTCTAAACGCATGGCCATATAAGACCATGATCATGATACACTCAGTGTCAGTGGCGTAAGGGTTTTCATATTGGGGCGGGGGCAGGAAATGAAAGTGAACCGACAACATTTAGCGAAGAAAAATGTGTCGACTTTACATTATTTTGGCTATGATTGAGGTACATTTTTGCTTAATTAAACAAGCTTCTAACAAATATTCCTTTTTTTGGACACATGCACAAGACGCAGCTTTATTTTTTTGTAATTCCATGATTCCTCTTGTCAAATGAACCAACAGTGCCAGTCTCAACCGACACGACAGTCAATATTGGAGGCCAGTGATCCCCCCTTCACTCTCTGGTTACAGTTTACGCCACTGATTCAATTCTAGTAATAGTAGTATGGACAGTATCGTTAATCTTGATTCCCTTCCCTGAATTAATTTATTATTTCCACAGGCAACCATATCATTCATATATTAACATTTGGTATTAATTCATCCCCCTAAAAAGGATTGCCTGTATTCTACGTTCGGTATTTTTTCATCGTAATAATATCATTAACTTTACATTAGTCATATTAGAATAATTCTAATAGACTATAAATAAGAGTGAGGCAGATAACTACCGCAAAGTTCCACAACTCAAACAAACATAACAAGCCTCAACTCATATCTCAACTTAAAAAGCAAGGACATGAGCCGGAGCGGGATTCGAATCCGTGACCTTTCGAATATAATATACCATCGAATCGACTAATACCGTAGTAGACTATAGTCGGTGTCAGACTAATAGACTATAGTCGGCGTCAGAGAAGTTTGGCACTATTTTATGTGACAACTGTGAACAGCGGTATTTGTAGTCCCATTGGCTGCTATCGAATTTATGGGTCATGAATGTACCCGCCCACACACTCAGAAACTAGACGTGTGTGTTTTGGCAGTTTTAAAAAGTGGCGAATAATTCTGACTAATATGATGATGATGTTACGATGAAAACATTGTACCATATTCAAATTCTTTATATGTTATACCACTACCAGTATAATCAAAAAACAAAGAATTCTCGATCAAATAGTATACGATTCCAGTGTCCTTGCGCCTGGAGCGTATTGTGCGTGACAGCGTCAATCGCGATGGCAAGGCGCAGTAAAACCGGAAGATGTGACGTAATAGCTGAGAGTGAGACGAATATACCTTCGTCTCAGGTAATAGGTAATTGATCCTGAGACGAATTCGTCTCAGATTGATCAATCGCAGCCCTAATCAACAAGACTCCACGCTGCGTGATTGGACAATTATGCAAGTTCATGTTTATTCGTGTCATGTACGATCGCGTTGTGGCATGGTTCACGGTGCATTCAATATTTGGTTTGGATGAACGCTGGCATGACTGGAATAAACGTTTTGATCGAGAATTCTTTGTTTTGATTTTAGTAGAGAATGTATGTTGCCTAAAAGGCTATTTAGTAATGACTTAATATTAAATTAATAGTTTATAAAGCCAAACCTCACTCTATTAGTCTATTTATAGACAAGTCAATGGAGGGTGTTATGACTCACGATACAGTAGTAGGCCTACATATAATAAGTGATGAGATAAGTCATGACTAATGAGTAAATGACTGTACAAGTATAAAGTAAGCTTAATTAAGTTTAAGTTGTAACATTGATAATTGATTGAAGTTGTTGGACCTAGTTAGCCTAAGGCTAAACTCAGTAACTGATCATCGTGATATTATGGCCATAAAAGAAACTCACCAGAAAAAGTATTCAACAGTTTACAGCAGTTACACTTGAGTTGTCTCACTTCTTCGTCAATCAAATATTGGTATCTGTACTGTAGTCTGTAGCTTCTTAATAGTTCTTATTGAAATCGCCGGTCATCGGAGCCGGTGTAATTTTGATAAGTCGCGCTACACACAGCTGACAGCTCACACCGTCACCCTTCTCGTAACCATCGTCAAAGATCGGTTAAGTATAATACAAATCGAACTGTGGCGTGGGGATGATGTTATTGATACTGGGCTTGGTTACTAATAAAAAAATTGACTGCATTTTGTGTTTTAAGTTTACAAGTAGTAAAAGGTGCCGAAGGCTTACTTTAGCCAATTTTGAAATGGAAAACATTATATTTGACTGACAAGGATAAATTAAGAAGTGTGACAGTGTATATTTAACATTTGAGCACAATTAAGTGTCCGGTGTTGACATCGAATGAACCGTTTTGTAGGCATCATGATTATTTTAATGAACACGCATTTATAAGCGTGTCTCAATACTTTCCACGCGGCATGCGTCTGCAGACGACGGTCCAAAATTGCACAATGTTTCAAAATGTCAAAACCATTCATCGCCATATTTTGGAATCACCGTGAACAATGCATCAAAAGTACAAACATGCCTATTAGTATTATTTGTTATGTAATCCTTGAGATACCATTACCATGATAATACCATGACAGTTAGGAAAGATAAACATGTTTTACCGATAGCCGTGGAAAGTGTTAACATTTATTTTTAGGAATACAAAATTGGCCAATCAAGGAACACGCGTCTTCTAACATGTCTAAATATACACTTTTTGATCACAAATGTAACATTATGCTAAGGGTTACTACCCTAGTTATTAGTTTTTATGATTTGTTTTGAGGTGCAATTCTTATATGTATATATTCATGGTGTTTGTGATCATGTTTATTACATTAATTAAAAGATTGAAAAGACAATAATGAATTAAATTTGACGCATAATTATCTTTTGCTGTTATTTCAAACCAGGCCCGTAAGCAGTATTTTTTTGTGGGGGGGGGGGGGGGGGGGGGGGCGCTTATTTTCTGGAAAAGGTACATTGGTACCCAAAAAATCGTAAAAGGTTGCCCCCAAATTCTTTTTAGTCATCTCAGAAACTTTTTGTGTGTGGGGGGGGGGGGGGGGGGGGGGGGGGTGGGGGTGGAGTGGGGGTGAGTGAGGGGCGTTTTGACAAAGAAAGGACAAAAAATGTACATTGGTACAAAAAAAAGGTACATTGGTACAAAAAAGGTACATTTACAAAAATAAGAACTTTTTTCATTTTTCTAGTTTTGGGAATAAAAACTTGGCTGGTCGAGGAACACGCGTCCTCTAAAAAGACAATAATGAATTAAATTTGACGCATAAATATTTATTGCTGTTATTTTGTAATACACGTCAAACCGTCATCCTAAAGATAATAATACATAATAAATAACTTGCAATATATAGACGCAACACGGTCTCAATTTCTGTTTTTGAAAGATATATTTGTGTTTCATGGCCTTATGAGAACATACTTTACCATTGTAATTGTGCATCGAGTGACGCGGTTTGTCGCGCGCGCGCGTTGAGGGGAGAGCCTCGCTTTCATTCTAAAATGGCGATTGCGTGTGAGTAGCGTATATCGTTCGTGTACGCATGCGATGAGAGTCTTTTTGAAAGTCTGAGTGTGTTTTGGATTTATAACAAAAACAATGATTTGAATGAACCAGTTTGGCTCTAAAGGTGAAAAAAATTAACACGAACTTGACCTCTTTACCGCACAAAGCAATAGGGAACTGATTTGGTGGTGTTGGACCTTCAGAGCTCTCTTTCGCGAGTTCCCAGTTTTATTTTTAATCACTCTGGTCATTAACCTTGTTAAAGTGTGTTGGGCTATTGTTCACATTTGCGCTTCATATTTTTATTTTTTATTTTAACAATCACAACAGAAAACCTTGTACCGTCCTTATTATATCATAATTGTTCAGTGATTTCAGACATTTGGTTTGCTGCAGGCTAATATGTATAAGCTAGATAGTCGATACCCCACACGGTGATGTGTATACACTGGTCAGCTAGATAGAAACGCAATAATACGTCTAAATTATCAAGAATAGTTCAAATAGTCCAACGAGATCATTGGTAACACTGCATGCTTAATGGAGATTCCCTAACGCTACAGCAAATATTTATGATTTCAACTGAATATGAACTACTGTGAAGTTATATTTTCTTTAGTAGTAGGTTTTCTGGCGATTTACGTGGGACAGTTTGCTCTGCTACCGGTCCCCGATGGACTCCCAGAACCATGGAAAATGCGGGCTTTTGCTATGGTTAGACACGCAGTAAGTATACAAGTGATTGTCTATGTTTAGGGTTTCCCAATTGGTTCATGGCAGAGGTTGCTTTAATGTAATCCCAGCATGCAGTAGAAAAGCACTGTGCACTGTGATGATGGAGACAGTTCAACACCTGATTTGCATTGAAATGTACAGAAACATCACGGTCCATAGACATGATAGAGGAACTAATCATTGTCTGGCAGGCGCGTACGCAGGATTTTGTAAAGGGGGGTGTTTTATAAATATTGATATAATTATTTCACACGCTTGCGTGTCTCGCCCTCGACGCCAGAAGTTTTTTGAAATTCACGGTTGAAAAGAACGCATTTCCTTGCATATTTAATTATTGCAAGTTTTGTCTTAGTTCAACGTTGCAATTTCTCACCAGTAACTCATGTGATAACACCAAATCTTAATACTTTCGACTGAGTTCAAACCTAAAACATCATTATACATGTAAAGGCCTACAGTAACTTAATCTGCAGGCATTTCCTCTCCTTTCCCTTCTCATTTTCCTCTCCTTTCCCTTCCCTCTCCTTTCCCCTTTTTAATGTTTTTAGGACAGACCCAAAGGGGGTGTTTCACACCCAAAACACCCCCCCCCCCCCCCCCCCCCCCCCCCCTGCGTACGCGCCTGTTGTCTGGGTTCATGGTAAGCTAAGTTGCTGAAGGACTGGAAGCCCTTGACATTACAACCACTGCAGTTGCAGCTCTACCAAGATCCGAGCGTTTGCTATAGTTAGACACGCAGTGAGCACGGGAGTTAGTGTATTTGATACATGGGACGAAAGTTATGACTTATGTCTACAGAATCTGAACAACCACCCACCCCTCCCTCACCCCAATCCCGCCCCGTAGCTAAGATAATTTCCAATTGACTGATCAAATGTGAGGATAAATCCCATACTCTCATGACTGGATCTTCTTCCCTAACAGTAACCATGGTAACAGGCATGAAGCTCACGCCTATAAAGCACAGACCTATGAAGTACAGGTTTTTTCTTAATAACGTTCCTATGCAACAACTAATCAATAAATATTACCTCTATTTGCAAATTTAGATTCAGTGGATAGGGAAGTTGATACCGATTGGCATATCACGATCAGTGGTAATTGGTGTGAAACAAGGGATCAATTCTACACGGAATATCACCGATTGTGAGTTTGATGGGGTACCGGTTCGAATCTTGTTGCCACCAGGGGATCATCCCGAACCATTGCCTGCGCTTATTTTTTTACATGGAGGTGGTTGGATACTAGGAAATGTGGGTATGTATAACATGTAGATGTATGATGTGAATAAGGAGGGGAGGGGTAATCACTTATTGTAAGTCATATACTGGGATGCACCACTCCAATCGCGAAAAGTGAAGTTGAAACACGTTCTCTTGATTTGTACCAAGTAATAATTGAAATAAAAAAGAAGACAGTCAAGTCAGCCAAAAAGTAGACAATATCTTAGTAGTGGATACTGTCATGTAACATGTGTAATACAATGACGTTTCACTACCATTCTTTCTTCAGACTGGCAACTTTGTCTACTGCTTATTGTCTGCTAGAGGAACAATCCCCTATAGGGTCACGCGTTATGAACTCGCCTCCCAATAGGGTGGTGCCGTTACATTTTTTAGCTTCATGCTGTCATTTTCCTCAAATATTTTTAAAACCACAAAAGCTATCTCAACAAATTTGGTATCATTTTAAAGCCCTAATAACAAGCTATCTGCCTGCCAAATGGCATTGGTATAGCTAATACAGAAAGGGAGATACAGCTGTTTGATGTTTGGGGACCAGGGGTGGTGCTGGAAGGGGTGTTTCTGGAAGGGGTGCTGCCTGTACAAACTCAATGGGGATAATCCCATGCTTTGTTCTTTTTACAATAACTAGTCATCCCCTAATGTTAAAAACACAATTTTGGTCCCATTTTCAAAGGATATTTAGTAGTCATTAAGTATGTGGTTCAATAGACTTGTCAACTATTATTAACAATTATATAACCCATGAAAATATTCTAGACATCTGATTGGTGGATAATACATTACACAACACAAAATATTTTGGCCTATTTCATGCTTGACGTCATTCCCGGTCATTTTGTGTCTTTCAAAAAGTACTATTGACCGGGCGGTCAATAGTACTTTTTGAATAGACCAAAAATGCCCTCGTAGGCTCGTGCGATCCCGGCATGGAGCGTCTTGAGAGACCCTGTATAAAACCTGAATGTGATCGTCATTCTACATAAAGTTTTCTCTAATTTCTACAAATCTAGAAGGCCCGCTAGAAGGCCCTACTCGGTATAAACAATAAATCGATTCCACCACCATCTGCGTGTACGAACTCCGCTCAGTGCACAGCAAAAGAGGAATCGCTTCAAAACATGTAAACAAGTCGTCTGCATTGCATTATTATTATTTGGCACAGATCTTTTATCGGCTGAATTAACATTTCATTGAATCTTAGTCATGAATCATAAATATTTGTTGTCAATTCACCTGAGGTTGTGGGCATTCTGCAACGAGGTCTAGACCTCTATCGATGAGATGAGTTCAGCATCAGAGTAATTATTCCTCGGCGACTTGCTCGGAGTAAACTAACTTTAAAAAGTAAGCTTATTTTTGATTTTGTCGAGAATCGACTAGCATATTCACTAAGAAAGATGTGTTCAAGTGTGAATATTTTCATGCGTTATATAAAACAAATATGGACTGCTCTTTATTCGTGAAATGGGGTGAAATATTGTCCCTCGGTGATCTGGAGACCGTAAGCCTACTATTTTCCCTCAGCCTCCGGCTTCGGGAAAATAGTAGGCTTACGGTCTCCAGATCACCTCGGGGCAATATTTCACCCCATTTCCCTCATGAGCAGTCCATATTTGTATACTAATTAATTATGGATAAGACAATGATCATCAGCTTTCTTCCTATTCGCTACACAGTCAACATGAATAATCAGCCTTAATTTACCGGATTTATAAAAATGACTATAACAGAAAAAGTTTTCAACCTATGATAGCAAAAGTATACATTTTTGGAAAGCTTGTAACTAGAGGAATTCAGAAATGCAGTTTATTTCATGGATGGGTTCATCCTTAAACAAATATTTCTGAAAATTCTAAAAATATATAAAATAAAAATTTGAGATATTCACTAGCCGGTATACTTACCATACCGACGTAGTAACTTTGACAAATATATATCATCTAATGGGTAATTTCATGAGAAATTCAAATATGTAAACAAAATAATGATAGGGATAGGTATACAAAATATATGGATCTCAAATTAAAAATTAAAAAACTCTGATATTTTCCGAACATTTCCGATCATACCATTTTAGTTCTTGATCGTACTATAATTTTAATGACATATTTGGTTTCCTCATGCAATTTCCCTTCAGAAAATGTATACTTTTACTACCTCAGGGGGGTATACAAGCAAATATAAATGTGTAAAGTTAAATTCATGTCGCGAAAGCCAAAATCCGTGTGTAACGCGAAAGGAGGCGAGCTTAAAACACATGACCATAGATAGAATGCATGGAATATGCTTTGTAACTGGTTGTATAATCGCCTTTGTCAATTTTACCGATGTAGCTACATAGCCATGATACTATCACAGATTGGTCAATTAGAAAGAAGGAAAAATGCAGACCGTAAATCGAAGACCATTTAGAGCTTATTGGTATTGGATTCGTACCACATTAAAGATTACCTGCGCTGTGAGTCAATTAAGGTCTAAGCAGAATCCACCGCTCGAACTCTTTGCGCTTTGACACATATGCGTAGTAGCTACACCACAACAAAATGACGCAGCCTGATTGGTCAACAGTGGTCAACGCTTGCGCTCAGCGTTGTAGCGTTGCGGAGTCTGCTGAGCCCTTTAATATCCCGTTTTCGGCAGCCTGGTGCTAAGCATTGGTTTCAAGTTTCCAATACGATTTATTCCGTTAAAATATACTACCAGGTTCCAAATTATCGGTTCCTTTCATCTCCAGGATGCTGGAAACGAGATTTTTTAATATTAAGCATCAGCAGAGCGAAATGGGTGAGAGCGTTTCACATCTTTGTTTTAATTAGCACCTTCAAAATCATTATGTTTTGTTATATTGTTTTCATACAGATGAATCGTTTTCCTTTATAAATGACATCGCTGTCAAGCTTGATCAAGTCATGGTGGTAGCAGTTGAGTAAGTATCGACATAATCTAAAATGTATACCTACCAAACACTACAGATTGATGTCTATTATGACGATGTATAATTTGTTGCCAGCTACCAATTGTTTCTGTGCATCAATCAATGTTAAGGTTCGATCCGAAATTCTGGAGATTAGAAACTATCATTGGATATCAAGGAAGATTTCTTTATACTTGAAGTAACATCGTTATCCTGACGATCTGTTTGATACAGTGGCATTATCTTGAAGATTTCTTAATGTTTGTGATAGTAGAATTATTTTGACGTCTTCTGAATATACTTGACAGAAGTATCATCACGAAGACCTCTTTTTTTAGACAGTGCCATTATATAGATGACTTTTCAGTACCTAACAGAATTATTCATTACGTTGACGACTTCTTAATACTTGAGTCAGAATCATCATCTCAACTCTTCTTAACACTTGAGATAGTATCATTATCTGACGTAGCAGTATCTTACCAATTTCTTTATATGATTTATGAGACAATATCATTATCTATTTCATAATACTCATGAGTCTTGTGTAATCTTATACTGTAAAACACTATAATTTGGATACACACTTGGGTCTTGAAGGGACCAGACTCAAGCAAAATGGTGTACTTAAAAGCTCTTAAGGTCCCAGCCATACATCAAGTCCAAAGAAACGTCAAGGCTGTGTTAGGGAGCACATCAAAACTCGACCGCGCGGCAACCGGCGGTTCCGCCCGGTTGGACCGCATATCATTGTTTAGAACAATAGAAACCGGCTGCAACCGCACGGAACTACACGGAACCGGCGGTTGCCGGGCGGTCGAGTTTTGATGTGATCCCTTACCACATGTTCTGGTCTATACCTCATTGTACCTAAGACGCACACGTGAGCCGGGGATAGGGCTCTCCAGTGGCTGCTCCATCTAAAACAATGAAACAGGATCCCCGTCAGTATCCGGAGTGCACGTACTGTGCACTTACTGTGACCAGCTTCAAATATCTCCTCAAAATGTATCGCATCTCTTTAATTCCTTCATATTGTTAGTGTGTATTCATGATTTGTATTCATGATTTGTATCTCTTGGCAAAGGCGCATTTAGTTTATTGTTGCGAAATCATTATGTAGATAACTTTCTAATATTTGAGACAAAAGCGTTTATAGCACCTGTGATAGTTCAAGCAATAGCATTATCTTGATTCTTGACGATTCCTTAATGTCTGAGACAGCAGCATTATCGAGACCACGTGATTTGGTATGTCGGAAAATCCATTGTTATAATTATTTTCTCTTCAACAGCTATCGTCTAGCACCACTTTACCCCTACCCGGCGGCAATAAATGACTGTACCAAGGCAACAGTGTGGCTTCTCAACAACACAGATAAATACAACGTAGACCCTCACCGAATCGCTATATTCGGAGACAGCGCTGGCGGTAATTTGGCAGCGACTGTAGCGCAGAGACTAACATTTGATTCGGAATATTCAAATCTTTCAGCCAAATTAAAACTGCAAGCTTTAATTTATCCAGCACTTCAAGCATTTGATTTCAATACTCCGTCATACCTTCAAAATGGCGGCTATGAAATTCTGATTTTAACAAAACAGCTTATGTCTATTTGCTGGTCACTTTATCTAAAAGGAGATGTTTCATTGGTGGCTCCATTTGCTACGAATAACCACACTTCGTCGTCTGTTAAATTGTTACTCGCGGAACAAGGAATTCTATCGCATCGTCTGATCCCTGACAGGTTAAAATTGGCGGGAAAATATGTAATACCGGAAGCAGACGATGTTGGAAACGAGCAAATATTTGTTTCGATAAAAGACTCACTTATGAATCCCGATTTTGCGCCTCTTCTGAGGCTAAACCTAGAAGGTCTTCCCGAAACCTACATCGCGACTTGCCAATTTGATGTGTTACGGGATGACGGTATCCTCTATGCTAGACGTCTTGAAGACGCTGATGTGCCAGTGATTTGGAAGCATTACGATGGAGGTACTCATGGTAGTATGACCGCGAATCATGACGGATTGTTTGCATTGGAAGCGGGAAAGAAAATTAGACACGATTTGGTGACTTATTTGAAACGGACATTGGTGAATATTGATGCGACTGATTTGTAATAAATGTGAATGAAACCATGAAGAATTGCAGCATTGTTATCTCAAGTGATATTATAGAGTAAACGTACAGGGTGTCCCAACAATTTCGATACCTTTTTAAAGCTTCATATCTCCGCTAAAAGAAGTCGCGGTGTAGCCTAAAACTAAAACATATTTGGATGAAAAAACCATGAAAATTATGTTGATACAATTTCAATAATAGCTATCCGTGTCGCAAAAGTATAAACAGAAGAAAAATGTCCGATTTGTAAAACTGCACTTTCACATTAACTGAAATTCGCGATTTATTTTAGAAATAACGGAAAATCTCCCTAAGATTGACTGCAAGAGCCCTAGGCTATACTTTTTTGGGAAGAAGCCACTCTAGCATGTTATTGCAAAATTTGACAAATGTTGGTCTTTCTAGACAAAAGTGGGGGTCGCCATGTTTGTAGTCTTTATAGTGAATTACATGTACCTATGCAGTTTATTTTAACAGTCTCTCTATGTAAAAGAGCAAAAGCTAAAGCTCTAGGAGGGACGGCTCATTTTAGGAGTGAAGTTCGCTCTTTTCGGAGTGATTTTCACTCTTTTAGAGTGATTTTTACTCTGAAAAGAGTGAACTTTACTCCTAGAGATCTCAAAAGAGTGAGTTTTAGCTCTTTTACATTTAGAGAGACCCGCAGTCTGTGATGGAGTCAAAGCTATATTTGTTTCGTGGATGATTCAATCAGAGAGATGTTATTATACTCCCAAAGACATAATCTTGTTTGACTATAAGGAGAAGACTTTTCTTGCATCAAGAAGTGCATATCAACACAGATAGTCAATCTGTGGTGTCAAGGTACCCCTTGAGTTTTTATCCATGCTCATCAATGCATGCATGCAATGTGTATTAATGCAAATAATCATTTGTAGTGTAAATTTGTACCATTCCACCTGATGAGTGCAAGGCATAAGGGACGCACCATTAGATTTTCAGAGGGGCGGTGGTAGGAAGTATTGGAGAGAAAAAAATTCCCCCTCTATGCAGGCAAAAAACAAAAACACATTCCCCTGATGAAAAAAACCCAAAAAACCCTTACGACGGTAAAAAAAAAAAAAAATTCACCCCCGAACCGAACTTCCTACCCCTCCCCCTGAAAATCTAATGGTGCGTCCCTAACACCATACCGGTGGCCTTGTACGAAACTACGTAGTAGTGGGACCATACTGACAACTTATGTTTGTATTGTATAATAAAAATTCCTTTAAAAGGAAAAGAGGTGGTCATATACATTTAAAGAAACAGACAGCAGAGTGTGATATAGGTAACAAAAAGAGTGGTTATGTCATAAGTTTTATTTATCAATATAACATGAATGCAAATCACTAACTAATGTTGATAATACTATAATAAAAAGTCAGGACAATGTTGACGAGTAAAAACATTAAGGCTTTTGGAATCAAGTATGTTACATCTTAGAGCTGGTTTATCACGTTGGCATTTTACCACAGATAAATTGGTCATAACCTGTTACCTGGTGACTGACAGTCTAATGGAGAAATTGTAAACTTTGTCGATTCCCCAAGACTGGGTATGGCTAGAAACCCAAAGTGGTAGCTTGCCTTTAAAAGGTACTTTATTTCTGATATGCTTAAAGATATAGTATATTGATCTTATAAGCATATTTTGTTTTTAAAGAAAGTAGATTTTCTTTCAGATTTACATTTCTGATCATAAAGCGTGAATATAATTATTCTAGACAAGTTTTATGAATCTATATGAGCATTATACTTGAAAATATGTGTTTTTATGGGGTTTTTAAGGGTTGAAAACAGATTGGTTGCACAACAGTTGAAATGTTGTCTAACAAATATGATTTTGATTATGATTGTTTCAATCTGTAACTCGGAACGTCAAGTGAAGTGGCTTTGTTAAAGATTGTCTACAACCAATAAATTTGCGTATTTCTATTTAGTTCTGTATATAAAAATGTTATTGTTTATACATCCTTAAGCATTATTTTAACAGTAACAATAAGTACATATTACAGATGTTCATATAACTTCATTTTTTGTTTGTTAATTAACAAAAAAAGCCATCACTTTTTAAATTCAAATGAATATTTGAATCCAGTCCAATGAATATTTGATACACAGTGAATTCGTACAACAATATTTACTTGGGACAACATCGTGAACAAATAACGTCGCAAAATATACCCTTTGCATGTAATTGATTCAATATCTTTTAACATCGGAATTCGGTAACTTTATTAATCCCCAACCGATTTCCACCGTTCAAACGAGAAACTATATCAATAAAGACACGTTATTTTCATATTTGTCTTTAAACTTTCCTAAAACAATAAAAAAACGTTGATTTTGTTAAAGCACTTTATCTTAGGCACTCAATCAAGATGTCATTATTGCTGGTCCTATACAGTCTATGAATTGCCCGCAGCTGTGTAAACAGACACCTCCCTATTTGATCAGATATGCAGTGTTGCCAGACAACATCACAAATGTCGCCTAAAATATCTCAGCCAATGCTAAAGGTAGCCCAATACATACAAAACCTGTTTAAGCACACGTTAAACAACAGTTAAACAAGGTTTAGTTGAAAAAGGTCAGTAGCACTCATTGGTGATAGTAATGCGCTACAGCAGAGAGGATCTGTTTTTATGTAGTGTGACATACGTAAAACATAAGGGATTTATTGTAGCATGTAAACCGTAGGTAAGATGTGTTTTCCCATATGTCAAAACCTACCCATAGAGGAGGCGAAGGCCGTTGCCCCGCCTCCAAAAATTATAGAAACCGGAAGGTCTATACCTGTCAATATTCACACCTATTTCTGAACAATGAACCTTCGTACTTTCACCCCAAAAATCCACAGCATTTCCAGATTCCTGCCCAGCAACATCATGACACCCCATGACATTATCCAACTGTGACTCTGGAAAATGCACGGCACGGAAGGGCTGAGGGCCTGAGGGCCATGCCGGAAAACTTTAGAAATACGGCACTGCGAGAGAATCTGCTGTTGTCTATGGCAGGACCGTCGATAATCAGTCTAGCTCATTCCTGTTAAATGAGAATCGGAGAACATAAATAACAGATACGGCACTGCGAGAATCTTCTGTTGCCTATGGCAGGACGATAATCAGTCTAGCTCATTCCTGTTGAATGAGAATCGGAGAACATAATTAAAAGATACGACACTGCGAGTCTAAGTTCTGAAGTCTATGGCAGACTTGTGAACCGGTTCAGGACGGAACATCACTGCTGGAGAACTGACTGTGTTTTGCCGAAAAGCGAAGTCAACCCCAAACGCGACAGTGTCAGTGGAACAAATTGGAACGAATAAAAAGTAACCTGCATGTTTATACGAGGTTGGATCAATATTTAAGTGATCTCGTATGAGTTTTTCTATTGAGAGATAGTGTGATCATTAATAAAGCATAGGTAAGTCTTCGCCTTTTAAATTTCACTTTGGATATCTAAGTATGAATTATGACGTCATAACGATGGCATAACGTAAGTACACTTTAGACACTGCCAAATCAGCAATTTGGCGGGAAATGCGAATAGTTTTGTGAGACAAGTGTGAAGATGTTGCATATGACACCTGAAGAAGGTAAATCCCGGAATTCTTGGAGCATGATACCTAAGGCAATAACTTTAATCCCTGTGTATTTTTAAATGGATGTGTACCGTAAAATACGGAAGTTAAAGAGAAGCAGTTCAAAAAGTCTACAAATATCAGAATTATAAATTGAAAACGCCCAGTCATTGAACCACTAATTTGGCGGAAATCAAAGTATCGAGAAAAGAGGAAGAAATAAAACATTTTGGATTTAATAGGATAATCTATAAAATATCTGAACAAATTGATATGAAACGTCGGCTACACTGAAAATAAGCGTATGGGTATAGACGGCAAATCATTCATTTTAAACTGGACCCCAATACCGCTAACCAAATAAAAACTGATTGTGCGCTCAAAATTCAAACAGAAATTGAAAATTGCTTTGATAATCAAAACGAAGATAACGGATGAACCAACGAAAGATGGCGGCCATAAAATCCCTTAATAACTATTATCTTTAGATACTAAATGGGTATTTTAAAGTAATTGATACACCATTTCAACGGTTAGATAACATTCCATGATCAGCTCGGTCTTCCTCTCCTCCTCCCTTCCATTCCTCCTCCTTCTTCTGCTCTTCCCCCTTCATTTTTATTTTTACTCTTTTGTCAATGGTCTGCCCCCAACCCTGGATATACACTTTTTAAAGCTTCATATCTCCGGTAAAATAACATTCTGTATCAAACTTAAAATATATTTGGATAGAGAAAACTTGTAGAATTATGTTGATACTAAACTTTTTGGAGGCCCCTATAACACCATTGAACATAATACGCTGAAAGTTTTGGTTTTATCATGGACGCCAGGTGAACGTAGGTGCAATCACACGCTGCCGGTTCATGTGGCTTTTGCAAACAGGCTTTCACATGTTCATATGATTATTTAAATCTGAAATTAATTTTAAAAAAACTTGGAAAATCTTTTTCTTCGCTACCATATCCTCCCTCCCTCCCTCCCTCCCTCCCTCTCTTACACACTTCAGTTCATTACACAAGCTCGTTATACGCGTTGATGTGAAAGTGCAGTTCTACAGTTCAGACATTTTTCTTCTGTACTTTGGCGATACAGATAGATGTTATTGAAAGTTGTGTATCAAAATAATTCTACAAGTTTTATTTATCCCAATGTTTTAAGTTTTATAAGCTTTAAAAAGGTATCGAAACTTTTAGGACACCCTGTACCTTTACTCTTAATATCACTTGTAATAATAAATGCTGCAATTCTTCATGGTTTGATACACATTTATTACAAATCAGTCGCATCAATATTCACCAATGTCCGTTTCAAATAAGTCACCAAATCGTGTCTTATTTGCGTTCCCGCTTCCAATGCAAACAATCCATCATGATTCATGATCATACTACCATGAGTACCTCCATCGTAATGCTTCCAAATCACTGGCACATCAGCGTCTTCAAGACGTCTAGCATAGAGGATACCGTCATCCCGTAACACGTCAAATTGGCAAGTCACCATGTAGGTTTCGGGAAGACCTTTTAGGTTTAGCCTCAGAAGAGGCGCAAAATCGGGATTCATAAGAGAGGCTTGTATCGAAACAAATATTTGCTCGTTGCCATCTCCGTCTGCTTCCGGTACAACATATTTTCCCGCCTTTTTAAACCTCTCTGGGATCAGACGATGCGATAGAATTCCTTGTTCCGCGAGTAACAATTTAGCAGACGACGAAGTATGGTTATTCGTAGCAAATGGTGGCACCAATGAAACATCTCCTTTTAGATAAAGTGACCAGCAAATAGACATGAGCTGTTTGGTTAAAAACAGAGTTTCATAGTCACCATTTTGAAGGTATGACGGAGTATTGAAATCAAATGCTTGAAGTGCTGGATAAATTAAAGCTTGCAGTTTTAATTTGGCGGAAAGATTTGAATATTCCGAATCAAATGTTAGTCTCTGTGTTACAGCCGCTGCCAGATTACCGCCAGCGCTGTCTCCGAATATAGCGATTCGGTGAGGGTCTACGTTGTATTTATCTGTGTTGTTGAGAAGCCACACTGTTGCCTTGGTACAGTCATTTAATGCCGCCGGGTAGGGGTAAAGTGGTGCGAGACGATAGCTGTTGAAGAGAAAATAATTTTAACAATGGATTTTCAGACAATGCCAAACAACAGTTCATCGTTTGGGTCAATTTCAAAAAACAAATCACGTGGTCTAAATAAAACGGTTGTCTCAGATAGTAAGGAATCGTCAAGATAATGCTATTATTGCTTGAAGTAGGTGCTATAAATGCTTTTGTCTCAGCTATATATATATTAGAAAGTCATTAATATAATCAACTATAGAAAATGCTCCTTTGCCAAGAGACACAAGGCGCAAATACAAATCATGAATACACGCTAACAATACGAAGGAAAGAGATGTGATGCGTTTTGAGGAGAGATTTGAAGCTGGTCATAGTAATTAATGCACTGCGGATACTGACGACCGGGATTCTGTTCCATTGTTTGGGAGCAGCCACTGGAGAGCCCAATCCCCGACACACTTGTGCGTCCTAGGTGCAATCATAAGTCCATGGTGCAATGAGGTATAGATGAGGTGACCGTTGTTTACATCAGTAGTGTTTACAAATTGATTAGCGCCTGGTCTAAAGACATGCTAGAGCTACTAGTCCATGACTACTGCATACATACTATTCGAAAGCAAAACACACATCACTGAGCGCCAATTTTAAAAGCACATGCCCTTATGGTGCGTACGCATACTGCCGGGCAACCAGATTTAGTACCTGGTCTCTCACTGTGCTTAGGGGTGCAGACCATGACTACTGCACTATTACACCGTAAGCATTGTAAGTAGCCTATTGATCAATCAAGTGTGAATTAAAGCACATTCCCTATAGGTGCGCACGCATACTGCCGGGCACTACGTCACCGGTCACACCATCTATAGACCGGAAGTATTATGAAATCGATAATGATAATGTCTCATCATATTAAGAAGAAATTGGTAAGATACTGAGATGATGATTCTGACTCAAGTATTAAAATGTCGTCAACGTAATGCCGTTTTATCAACTATTAAGGAATCGTCAAGGTAATAATTCTGTCAGGTACTGAAAAGTCATCTATATAATGGCACTGTCTAAAAGTAGAAGTCTTCGTGATAAAGCTTCTGTCAAATATATTCAGAAGACATCAAAATAATTCTACTATCACAAACATTAAGAAATCGTCAAGATAATGCCACTGTATCAAACAGATCGTCAGGATAACGATGTTACCTCAAGTATTAAGAAATCTTCCTTTGATATCCAATGATAGTTTCCAATCTCCAGAATTTCGGATCTAATCTTATCATTGATTGAGACACAATTGATAAGCTGGCACAAAATTATACATCGTCATATACATGTAGATATCAATATCTGTGGTGTTTATACTCTATTTGGCTTCCTCTGGACGGTGACGTAACTTAACAGGCGCAGTTTTTACGCACGCGTATGTATCTTCCGCCTTTCAACGCTCGTGTGTATACGCCAGCGCCGCGAGTAGGTGCGCGCGTTATGTGCTGCAATTAGTAGAATACGCGGTTACGTCACTGTCTAGGGATGGCCATAGACTATTAGTAGGTTCATTTTTGATTATTTCGATACTTACTCAACTGCTACCATCATGACTTGATCAAGCTTGACAGCGATATAATTTGTCAAGAAAAACGATGTTTCTGTATGAAAACAATAACAAATCATAATGATTTAAAGGTGCTGATTAAAACAAAGCTGCGAAACGCTCTCACCCATTTCGCTCTGCTGATGTTATAATTATTTTTACTCTACTAAAACCATGATTTTGAGGTAATTAAGAATCGTATCGCCCTGTAGCTTGTATTGTATGTACGATTTATGATCAGAAATGTAAATCTGCAAGAAAATCTGCTTTCAATTGTTTTTTCAATGTTGAGGGGCGTTCCCTGGAAAGATCACATAATATAACTTTAATGAAACAATTGACGAGTAAATACTATTTCACAGATGATTATATTATTCTATTTATTGAGGCACGGCTAGATAATACAACTTGATCATGTTGATCATGTGTTGATCGTAAGACAACGTTCACACAACTCTATAACGCTCTGTAACTTGGAATGTAATGTACGATTAATTTATGATCAGAAATGTAAATCTGCAAGAAAATCTACTTATTAAAAAAAAACATGAATAGAGGGCGCTCTCTGGAAAAGATCACATAATATGCCTTTAATGAGATATCACCAATCTCATCAATATGCCTTACAATATGTGATTACTCCCCTCCTTATTCACATCCGGAAGTCCCATTATGTTATACATACCCAGATTGCCTTGTACCCAACCACCTCCGTGTAAGTAAATAAGCGCAGGCAATGGTTCGGGATGATCCCCCGGTGGCAACAAGATTCGAACCGGTACCCCATCAAATTCACAATCGGTGATATTCCTTGTAGAATTGATACCTTGTTTCACACCAATAACCACTGATCGTGATATGCCAATCGGTATCAACTTCCCTAACCAATGAATCTAAATTTTAAAATAGAGGTAATATCTCTTGATTAGTTCGTGCATATAGGTCACCACGGAGTGACGTCACATGCCGTTGACCACAAATCAAAAAGGTAAATAAAGGCCTCTTCGGGGCCTCTTACACAGCGTACACAGCGTTATGCGATCCCTTGGGTATGGGCGAGTAGAGCGTAAAACTGATAGGTAGTTAAATCGTCTGGTTTGTTATCAACGACAAAAGGCACAAAGTACCCGGGTGACTGGTGCGACCTATTAGGAGATTCTTAATAATAAACCTGTAATGTGTACTTCATAGGCCTGAGCTTCATGCTTTATAGGGAAGAAGATCCAGTCATGAGAATGTGGGATCATCCTCACATGTTGACAGTCCATTGCAAATGATTTTTTTAGCTATAGGGCGGGGTTGGGGTGGGGGGTGGGGGGGGGGGGGGGGGGGGGGGTCAGATTCTGTAGAAATAAGTCATAACATTTGTCCCATGTATCAAAGACACCAACCCTCGTGCTTACTGCGTATCTCAACTATAAACGCTCGCGTCTTCGTAGAGCTGGAATTGAACCAGGGTTGCAATGTCAAGGGCTTCCGTCAGCAACTAAAAGCTTACCATGCACCAATTGGGAAACCTTAATCATGATAAAAACAGACAACCACGTGTACTTACTGTGTGTCTAACCATAGCAAAAGCCCGCATCTTCCATGGTTCTGGGAGTCCATCGGGAACCGGTAGTAGGGCAAACTGTCCCACGTAAATCGCCAGAAAACCTACTACTAAAGGAAATATAACTGCACGATAGTTCATATTATTCAGTTGAAATCCTAAACATTGCTGTAGCGTAAGGGAATCTCCATTACGCAGTGTTACCAAAAATAATATTGTTGGACTTTGAACTATTCCTGATAATTTAGATGTATTAATATTGCGTTTATCTAGTTAACCAGTGTATACATATCACCGTGTGGGGTATCGCTGATCTAGCTTATAACCTACAGGCTGTCCCAAAATGATTAGTACCCATCGATGCTCAAAGTTCAATATTTTTTTCATCATCAAAATCGATGAAATTAGATCCGTTTTTTTATTTATCATATTTGATATACTGTACCCTTTCATTAGAATTTTAGATCATGAATATCGGACTTATTTAATTGAAGTTACACTCCATTGTGTAAGACATGGTGATTTCACCTTTTGGCAAAGTGCAAAAAAATGTGTTTTTAAACAGCTTCTTTGAAAGAAACTGATACATTCTCTTAATATCTTGCCTGCTAATATCTTTGGTTCCTTTCAATTGTAAACTGCTCTTGTATCATATGGTTGTTCAAACCATTAATAATTCTTCATTTTGATTCAATTTGAAGAGTAAAAATGGATCGTCACGCATGAGCGACCACAAGCTTGGTTTCGATAATGAGCTAGTTTTGAGGTTAAACTTTAGGGACATTTAAACAGGTAAAGACGTGGTTATGGGTAATTAACAGTGGCTTAGACTTCTTCTTCATATATTGGGGACGCATTTTCCTACCAACTTGGTAAAAATGATAGAGTCCCTTACCGTTTAATCTCACGAAATCCATTCTCCACTGTGAAAATGAAATCTAAGCCACTGGTGATTCACCAAATACCACTTCATTTAGAAATCCTAAACACTTGTTAAATAAAACAATGCATGGGGTCACTCAAGTGTGACAAACTTTTTTTACCCTTTAAATTGAATTAAAGAGAAGAATTATTAATGATTTGAACACCCATAACTAATAACAGTTACAACAGACACACAAGATTATATTTAGTAGAAAAGAGATTATGAGAATACACGAGTTTCTTTCAAACAAGTTTATAATAACACACACATTTTTAACACTTTGTCAAAAAGGTGAAATCACCATGTCTTACATAATGGAGCGTATCTTGAGTTTGATAACTCCGATATTCATGATCTAAAATGCTAATAAAAGAGTACAGTATGACGAAGATGATGAAAAATCAACGGATCTAATCCCGTTGATTTCGATGATGAAAAAAATTAATGAACTTTGGGCATCGATGGGTACTAATCATTTTGGGACAGCCTGTATTTGGTACAGCAACTACAAAGTATATCATGGGCTATTGAGAGATCCGGGAGATTTCTGAAATCGAAAGCCTATTTATCTAGCTACATTGTGTGAATAAATCAGGTATTTCTATAACTGTTTGACCGAGATATGATAGCTTTGTCATACACACCACAAAACGCTATAGTTTTCGTGAAAATCGGAAAACGTCCCAGTTTTACCATGTTTACCATAGATCCACGTTGTACTAACTTTATTGAGCCTTTCAACGCCATTTCTCTTCCCTCAGAAATATTTTTGCACTGACCTTTAAACATGTTAAACTAAACAGATAACTCAGTTTGCATTGAAAATGCTGTTTGTTTAATTACGGATCAATTATCTAAGATTGTTTTGTATCAAGGCACAGATAGTCAATCAAGGCTACAGTAATAAATACTAATGTACACAGGCTTCTGATACAACATGTAGGCGAGCCGCGAAGGACGCAAAACACCATTTACACGAAGGCCGAGGGCATTCAATAAGTTCTATACCTTCTCTCTCACAATTTCACTTGTTCTCTGGTCATACCGGGAAACATACATTATGTCTTAGATTTGGTGTGACAGAAATTTAAATTTAAATTCCCGAAATACGAGGGGGTATCAAAAAGTTCTTGACATCACCAAGAAGTGAAGGAGCCAGAAACTTTTTTTTGATATGTGACCCTTCAGACATCTTTAAAAAGTCACTGTGCAAAGTCACACATTTCTCCCACCTTTTATTACCTGTCCACAGATCGCCATTGCAGAGATCCTCAGATTGACCGCCATTGCCATTGATTGATTCTCAGATTGCCTCGTTATTCCCAAAACAGCAATGAATGGTTTAAAGTGTTGACAGAAAGGGGTCAAAGGTCATGTAGGGGTCATTAGAGGTCAATTTCTGTACACCCCATGTTACCCTGGGCCATAAGTTTATTGTCACCAAGCTGGTTTGGAATGACCTTTGACCCATTTCTGTCAAAACTTTAAACTGTCAACGTTTTATTGAACCACCCTGTAGTGAATCGTATCTGGCCTGTTCTATACATTCAATTTAATTGGTGCATGACTTTCGGCATGAACCGTATTACCACATATCATGAAATAGGTGTATTTTACTTTCTGATAATCTTGAACACAGTTTATTATTCCCGGCAAGATGGCGGGTAATCCAAAATAGGGATAATCTCTTTATACTTCAATAAAAAAAGATACATGATAGCGGGCGCATTTGTTTATAGTCGGTAATGTCAGGGTAAACGTCTTGTCAGTTCAGGTTTATTTCTCACCCCTC